>VDFB02087381.1:0-49277 GCA_007258455.2 Sequoia sempervirens | reverse complement strand
AAAGTGATTTAGACTTAGTTAAATAAATGTTTTGATTTATTTAGCTAAAGGGAATGATGTTAGTATTAAAGATGAATTAAATAAAATTGGTTTATTTAATTAAAGATGAACTTTAGGATTAAATAAATAAAATGATTTATTTAATCAAAAAGGGGATAATGATTTAATCAAATAATTTTGGTTTATTTAATTAACAAAGGAATTAAGATGAATTAATTAAATAGTTAATAAAGGGATGATTATAGAAGAATTGAAGTTAGCTGATCAGGATATTTTCCATCTCTATAGTAGCCACCATGGATGAATAGCTATAGTGAATGCTATTCAATCTATTATTCACTCTTTTGTACAAATGTTCCAATATTGTAGTGACAATCTTCATGTTTCTCTCGAAAATATCCTCATCATGATTATCACATTTCTCTTTATATTCATTTAGTTGCCTAAGCAACTCTTCCCTACTGATATCTTCTTCAGCCTATGGCCCTTTTGATGTATTGGGTTCTACAATTGAAATGGGCACACTTGCCACATTGTATGGCACAATTTCCCATGAAGAACTTACTTTAGCAGTAAAATTTGGGGGTACAACTTCTTGTGAAGTGGTGGGGGAGTCAACATTATTGTGCTTAGGCTTTTTAGGTTGCAAACTTTCCAACTTATCTTACAATAATGCTACCTTTTTCTGCAACTGCATATTATGTTGCTCAGGCCTTCCATATTTAACTAGCAAATTATTGTACTCTATCCTGAGCTTATGCTTTTCTATAGTTACAAATTCTATAGTGGCTCTTGTAAATTGTGCAACATGAACTGACATATTTGTTGCCTCTAGAGTTGATGTTTCTGACACTCTCTTTATTATTAGGCCTCCACTGTAATTAGGTGCAAGCTCGGCAATATCAAGCATTCTTGTGCTTGGGACTAGAGACCAGATAGCCAAGGCATCCCATTGCTCACTAAAATTAGACCCCTATAGTGCAATTGTAGCTTCTTCTTCTATATCATAGAGAGGTCTATCAGATCTCTTTATTGTATCGAAAGCTATGGCAGAAGCTAAATCCCATTTTGGAAGCAACAAAATACCACTATTTCTTACCAATTCTCGACCCTCTTTTGCAGTCATCTTTTAGAATTTAGCTCTTATTTCATTCAAAACCTTTGTTTGGATGATGGAATCAAGTAATTTTGGATGAAGGCTCCTTTCTATAGCTAGGTTGTTGACATATTCATCTCTTTTAGCTCTGTATGCAAATTCCATAAAAGCTTGAGACTTTACAAATGAGTCATCATTTAAGAAATTTGCACATGCTTCAACCCGCATATCATTTTTTCCATTGAGTCTAGTGAGATCAGCTTTACTCAATCTCATACCCAATTGTTGTGTCTCCCTCACTACTAGTGCAATGGGAACTCCTTCTTGCATTTCATACTCTAATACCCAAATGTCATCATCAGAGTCTTCCTCAGCATAATCCACCAGACCAGTTATTTCAATCTCTTTCTTTTTTAGCTGTGGCTCTTTTGGTGGAATTCACTAGGTGGTGGAGAGTCAATATCCACAATTTCAGGCTCTATTGAACTAGGAGGAGATGGTAGTGGTACTTGTGGCATAGGAGAAGGAGGCTTGTGCTCCTCTTGTGGAGAGGAAATGAGAGTTGCATCAATTTTATTTTCCTTATTCTTTCTCCTTACAAAGAATTTTATTCTTGGTTCATCAAGGGTTTGACATGTGGATTTTTCTTCCATAGCAAATATTTCTCCTCCACACTATTCTTTTATAATGGGGGCTTTCCCCTTGTCCTTACTTATCACCCCTTTAGTTTCAAGGTGGCCCACTATTGAGTCAAAATTCTGAGATACATGTTCCACCTTTTGTATCACATTTTCAGTCTCTGGGAGAACCTTGAAGTCGGGCTCTTCTTTATTTTCCTTTCTTTGCATCTTATTGAAGGAAATCGACCTTTCCCTTCTTTTTTCCTGCTCCAAAAGGTCAAACACATTTCTTATCACATCCTCTGGATATTGGAAAATATGCACAAATTTGTAGCTCTTGGTCCTTTCTTTAAACCAGGCCATAAAACCCTCGGGATCATATCTGATTCTCTTAATTGATCTCTGCATGTGATAGGTTTTGAGTATATCAAGAATTTTATTCCAACCTCCCTTGGTCATCACAAAATCAGAAAAACATGTGTACAAAGGAAATGATGTCCCTTTTCCTTGATTCAATGGGTGTTCATTTTCTACACTTCCCAATTGCCACATCACCTCAAGGAAACCAATTCTCTTTGGCACAAACTTTGGCAGTAAGTGAGGTGCAACCATGGAACCATACACTCTTAAAACAATATAATCAGGATATGGGATAACATCTCCCCAATTGTGATCAACTCCTATATCGGGCCTTCTTTCCTTGGGTCTCAAGAATTCATGTAGGGCTATGGGAATTCTAGTTATATTCACAATTAAGACTCTCCTCAATTATGAAGCAAACAAGTTCTGAAATGTCACATAATCATATGTTATATCATCCTTGTCTAAAACAGTAGTCCACCATTGCACGAGCAACTCCAAGTTACCCTCTCTCCTTTCCAAAGTCATATTATGCCCAAAGTAAGATGCGCCCTTGAATAGAAACATATGCATTAATAATGAATACCAGCTAAATCTCACTCCCAATTCACCTTTCTTCAACCCTATCAAACCTTCATGCATTCTTTCTAAAAGAAACCCTGCATAATCATACATTGTGCAATATTGGGGGTGTTGGATATGAGCAACCATACACATCCATGCCATTGGCATTCTCATGGTAGGATCATAACCAATTATTTGGAAAATGGAGTAAAAGTTTTTTTGGAAGTAAGGAACAAAATAGCTAACACGGAAAGGCTCTTTATCATGTGTCCCTATTATAGTCCTTTGGCTTGCAATTTCTACTAGATATCTCGGTAGGATGTGGACTCTAAATGCAATCTTAGTTTTATCATACTCCTGCTTAAGAGTGTTCTCATTTATCTTAGGCATTTCATCACTCCATCTCCTGAGTTTGAAAACACAAGCCAATTCTTCCTTAGTAATTTTGACCATTTCCTTCCCATCATATGTTCTTATAGTTCTCGTGACTAGATCATAATTGGCAGCCACTACCTTAAGTAAGTCAACATCCATATAGAAATTTGGTACAATCAACTTTCCCAAGTCACAGAAATCCAAGGGTTACCTACTAGAATACCCATGTTTCTATTCTTGAACCAGCTATAAAATAATTCCCATCAAGTATAAGGCAATTTGGCATCCTTAATAGAATTTTTCTTTTCAATCAAACCCTCTACTACTTGCAGACCTCTAAGAAGCAATTGACCTTGAGGTTTATCACTGGTCGAGGGTGGTAGTTGGTTAGTAAGGTCTTTATTCAAAGGTCTTTTGGGAGCAGGAGCTTCCCCTTTAGACAAAAATTCTTTTGACTTTGCTTTTGGCGCCATAACACGAGAGGTATTACAAGGCAGGGTTTCTAGTTTATTGGAACAAGAATTACAAATTTTATAAGGGTTTGACACAAATTATGACAATGCAGAACTAACAAATTCTCTTTTATGAATGTCAAACCTTAAAATGCTACACCAAGAAAACCCTAACAAACTCAAAAATTTGAGAAACCACAACTTATCAATAATTCTGATGGGAGGGAAAAAAATCACTTATTCATTCTTTTCGCAAGTTGACAACCCTGGTTATGATGTTAGAAAATATGGAAAAAACCACAACACGGGCACCTTGAGTGTGTAGAGTATCCTTCACAATGTTGAATTATGCCTTCAAGATAGGTATTAATAATTATGCAACTCCCTACTTTGGTAGCTCGATGTCCTTTCAGCTATTAAGGCTCACTCGCACAAACTAGAACAACTCACTTGCCCTCAATCTGAGTTTTGAATGTCATTTGTTGATCACATGGTTGTGTTAACTGATGGACGACCTAGATTTGGCTAGCTTGATTTGAAAGATTTGATTGTACACAATCGAAATACTCACCAAATGATAGAAAGCCACATGGAACCACTTGCTAGTGGTATGAGGGCTCCACCATTTCCTTGTCACTATAGCTGAGATCCACGTGTCTTCTTCCCCTCGCCCCCATGGGTCATAACACATGTGCAACTTTCATCAACAGGGAGATGAGGAAAAGATGAGATTAAATCTCTTGGCTTCTACATACACACTTCTTAATTCAAAACCATTGCCCACAACTTTATTCTTCTTACACCATCCATGACCCAAATTAAAATATCTTCAAACACATGCCATATATTTGCTTTAGTAGCACACATTTTATTTCCCATACCCTATATTGAAATACTTAATTAATATTCACCCTTGCTCTAATGCTTCCACGTCCTATGGATCACTCCACGTGGCAATTGCCCACTTCCCCATTGGGAGTATGTCAATAAAGGTGAGACCCATACGGGATAGCGAGGAGTGGTCAAGATTGTTCCACATCACCCGCTATCAACCGTCAATTCTCTTGAAAGCTCTCTTATGCTGACCATTTGAAACCATTGGGCCCACTGCTTGGATCAGACATGCAGCAACCGCCCGTCAACCCATGTGATTATATTAATGGGCAAGAGAAACAAATGGGTGCATGAGGAACGCTCCAAATGTCGCCACATCATTCAATGCCCACAATTAATTTCCTCTTAAAACTAGTTGCACACCTTAACAAAGACATTGGTCCCACCAATGTACAAGACACATGGCTCATGCTCGTGAGAATAAAATAATAAGAAATGAAATGAAATGAGTACATGGGGAATGGTGGCAATTTGTTTGCATCAATCAAACATTAGTCAGGGATCCTCATATTTGCACATGCCAAAATAGTTAATCTTAAAAGAGGGACTTGCCTAGGTCGATGAGATCACACCCATGAAAAAGATGAATTAAGGCTCAAAACAAATTTAGTGGGAAATACTTAGCTTGACCTAGGAAAAATTAAAGTAATGGCCCAACACATGGCAACTGGTAAAACAAGACCAAAGGACCGGTTACTTAATGGGTTTCGATGGCGCAAGATGTGACTTAAAAGACCGAGAACTGGTAGCAAGGGGTCAACAGAGAATTAAAACCTTGGCGAGAATACAAAGTCAAAGGGTTTTTCAAATAAGACTTTAAGTAAACTAAAACCCTGAAACAGTGATAGGAGGAAAAACCTTTATCCCTTAGATACAATTTCAACCCAAATTTAGGCGAGATTTGGAGATGGAACATAAAAATTTTAGGGGTTCCATCAATCTAAACCCTTCCAGCTTAGGATTTCAGATGAAGAGGTCCAACTATTACCAAGACAATCTTCATAAACAAGAAATATTTCAAGTCTCTCAAAAATAGACCCCTCCACACACCTTCAATTATGCCAGGTAAAAGCTTCATTATCGGGCTTTGGATCCACCAAATTAAGAAACGAGATATTGTCATGCATCAAGGAAGAAGAAGGCCCCAAACAACTAACTCTCCTCGACTTTTCCCCAAAATTACATATAGAATTAAAGTCTTCTACCAAAATCCAAGGACAAGAAGGATCAAGAGACCTAATATGAGACCAGAGCAAAGTCTTACCTGGAAAATCATTAGGCATATAAACATTGGTAAGAAGAATGACTTCACCTAAATCAAAGAAAGACAACAAAAAAAGAAAGAGAATTCCTACTAGCCATCCATCAGAGAGGCATGATCTTGCAAGGGTCCCAAAGACAAGCAACACCTCCAACCAACCCCTAGGAACCCAGACACTAGAATAAACCCCTCCAAATTTTGGATGAAATCTTCATCATATCTTCAATAGGAATTTTAGTCTCTTGAATGAATAAAATATCAAGTTTGTGATCATATACTAATTCATGAGTAGCTTTTTTTCTAGGGATTCTACTCAAACCCCTAACATTCCAATAAATTGCAATCATTTATGAGAGGAAGGAAAGTGAGTGTCTAATGTCTTAACAACACCCAATTCTACTAAAGACTATCTCATAATCTTCATCTTCTCCAAGTCCTTTTTCCTCCCTACCTAAAGCCATTTTTTCAACAAATCCTTTCTTTAAGTTCTCTTCTAGTGTATTCCAAGTAGGGGTGGAGCTTTCTTCTTCTCATCATCCTTCAACCTAGAATTAGTCTTAAG
Organism: Sequoia sempervirens; assembly: GCA_007258455.2. NCBI lineage: Eukaryota > Viridiplantae > Streptophyta > Pinopsida > Cupressales > Cupressaceae > Sequoia > Sequoia sempervirens. The sequence goes on along the minus strand of VDFB02087381.1, from coordinate 43,093 downwards.
ATTAGTTATCCCCTAAGTATCTATGTGCTCTCAAGGGATCTCATCTAAGGGGTTAGGAGCCAAATAAACCTCTAGAACCCCCACAATCTCCTGTCACTTAGCCCCAAGTTCAAAAGGAAGTGAAGAAGGAGCAACTTTACCCTTTGAAGCCTCGAGCATGTTTGACCTTGGAGTAGGACTTTGAGGGTAATGTCTAGCTAGGTCCATGCCTTGAAAAACCCGAGTCTCAAAAGAATTATCATGTTCCATTGAATCCAAATACTCAAAATTTTCAAGAACATCAAACCTATTACCAAAGTTTCCTCTATGCATGGATTTGTTTTGATGATTTGATGCCTTTCCATTTGACCAAGATTTCATAGGTATAAACCCATTTGCATCAAGCTCCTCATTCTAGAATGGGACTTTTCCTTTTGCTTTAGAAGTAGTTGTATGCATCCCAAATGAAGGTTGTTGGATTTTAGCTCCCACCTTAGGGAAATTCCTTTGCAAATGTCCATACTCATGACAAGAACGACAGTGAAAAGGAAGAGCTTCATAATCTACCTAGATTAGATCCAACACATGCTCCCTAATTTGATTTCAAGAGACTCTAGCAAGGGATTATTTAAATTAATTGTTAGAGTAATGAGTTGTTTTACTTAATTAATTTAATCATATTGGTTAATTAATTAAGTCACTTATCACTTTAGTTACTTAAGCTAAACTTAGGCACATTAATAATTAATTATTTATTAATTATTAAGTGTGCACACTAGGGTTTCCCTTTTTAGGGTTTCTTGATCTCCTTTCATAAGGATTGATCTCATTGTAATTATCAATGGGAGAATATCTATAGCTTTCTATCTTCTTGAAAGTTTCTCTCTTCTGTAGCTTTTTCTTGTTGAAGATAATTGCACATTTTTTTTGCAGATCTCTTGCGTGGAAGGTGTATTTTTTTGTTGTTTGATCCTATGGCTCGTGGTTTTGTGCTTGTTTCACAATTCCTAACATGGTATCAGAGCGTGGATTCAAAGAAACCCCTTCTCAATTTTATGAGGTTTTCTTCTTCAACAAGGGCTGCGTGCTTCGACCAATCCCTTTGCTTTCTTTGCAAATTTTGGAGGAGGAAGTTTTTTAGAAGCATTTTGGCATGAATCAGACCTCTCCATTGAATCCAGAGCTTCTGGAATAGTCCAGATCGACCTTTGTTTCATCAAATTTGGCTTCTGTTTGTCAGATCTGTGAGGGTTTGAAGAAAAGGTTTTTGTCGATCCGTGGGTGCTCAATTTTGAGCATTTTCAAAATTTCAATGGACATCGCCATTAAGGCCCGCGGCTAAAACCCTAAGATCGATCACCGCGGAAATCGCCAAAATCCCAGCTTGATTTCGAGGAAAATTTTTTCAGACGTCTCCGTCATTGCCTCGCGACGAATACCGAGGTGATTTTTTTTAAAAAAAATCAATTTTGAAAAAAAAACTATATTAAAATAAATCGCAATTTTTTTTGTAAAGTTTAAAACAAAGTTTTTTAAAAAATTCGTGAGGGTAGTCTTTACTCCTCGCGAGTCTCCGTGACCGGGTCTACTCAAGGGTTTCATTAATGGTACCCTTTCGCGGTACTCGGCATTGTGTCTCCGCGTATTCATTAATGCCATCGGTCGGTGCAGATCCGAGCCACCTACGGTGGTTTCTTCATACCACCCATGATGACTTTCAAAGTCACCGGCGATATTTTCAAAAAGTCACCGATCGAAAGTTTTTTTTTATGATTTTTTATTAAAAAATCAATTATCGTTTTATTCAATATATTTTAAAAAAAATATATATGTATGTATTTTTATGATTTAAAAAAAAATCAAAGTCCGGTAATTTTGCTTTTTCATGCAAAATAATGCACTGTAATTGGAGGAGTTTTTTTCCTGCACACTAAATCTGGCGGACCTCTAGATCTGGAGGTGTTTTTCCTAAATTTGGCGGAGTTTTCTTTTTTGCCCACTCAGCCCCTCTCCATTGGGCTTTTCAAAATTGCACCCAATATTCCAGAGGCCATATCTCGGCCATACGGTGGGCTTTTTGCATGCAATTTTTTTTGAAATGGGGTGGAATTTTGTGCTCTTCGCAGTGGTGCAGGTATTTTCCAGTTTTGACTTCTGGTTTTTTCCAGAATTCTATTTTCTCAGTGCTGTAGCTGTTCAGTTCTCGTTTTGGAGACTTTGACAGGCCATATCTTCTGCATCCGAACATATTTTTGGGTGCCGTTTTTTTGAAACTGCATTTTTTTCATGTACTTCATCATGGTGCTACCAGTTTCCTCTTTTTCTGTAAGAGAATTGTATTTTCAGCATGTTGTCCTATTTGGACATTGTAGACATTATGGGCTCTCTTTGCATGTATTTCTCTTTTGTAAACGCACTGAGATAAAGTGCCTCAGCATTGTATGTGTAGTATTGGGTTTCTTGCACATCACTTTGTGCCTTATTGTACTCGCACTATGATATAAAGTGCCATGGGGTTGATATTTTCCTTTGTTTGCCTTCATACCTTTCTCATGTGATAGGACTTTTATTTCATGCTTTTTATCCTTTTCTATCACTTTGCCTTTATGTTTGCACCTTCAAGCGTTTTGTTCCTTCTTCATGCAGACTCCATTGTGCATCCGGGGCTCTCGCGGTAATTGCCACGCTCTCCTTTTTCAAAGATTATGGGGTTTCTACTCTATCGTGTTAATGTTCCTTGGTTTCAGTTTTGGAGTGAGTTTCATGTATACGTATTTGTTCCTATGTACTAGCGGATGCAATGTACCGGTTACCCATGCATTTCTAAGTGAGATAGATCATTTACCATATGGACACTCTTACATTCCTATTTTTTGGAGGCGGCCTTCCACTTTTTCATGATCAGTTCTTCAGAATTTTGGTACCTTTACCATCTATATCTTCGAGTTCCAAGTGTTTTCCTTTGTTTTCCATCTGATTCGAGTAGTGTTGTTGGGGGCACTCATGCAGATTGTTGTCTTCTTGATCCTGATCATCATATCTTCAGAGGAGGTTCTTCGGCACCGTAGCAATCATCTTTTGACAGAGTTTGCAGCTTCTTCATGCTTCTGTGATGTTCTACATGTTCTTCTTTTTCGGACATTTCCTTGATTTGGAGGCTTTTCAGTCCTTTAATCATCTTTGATCTCTTCTTGGAGTAGAGTTTTTCCCACATGAGGTTTTCTCTATTTCTCCTCTTTATAGAGATCTTTTGTTTGTACATGGGTACCTTACTTGGCCTTGTTTTCCAGACCCATCTTTGCTTTCATGCATCTTTTTCTTAGTGTTTTAGCTACTTCCTAAGTTCATCTTAAGGGGGGGTGTTAGAGTAATAAGTTGTTTTACTTAATTAATTTAATCATATTGGTTAATCACTTAAGTCACTTATCACTTAGTTACTTAAGAACTTAGGCACACTAATAATTAATTAATTATTAATTATTAAGTGTGCACACTAGGGTTTCCCTTTTTAGGGTTTGTTGATCTCCTTTCATAAGGATTGATCTCATTGTAATTATCAATGGGAGAATATCTGTAGCTTTCATATCTTCTTGAAAGTTTTCTCTCTTCTGTAACTTTTTCTTGTTGAAGATAATTGCACATTTGTTTTGCAGATCTCTTGTGTGGAAGGTGTATTTGTTTGTTGTTTGATCCTGGCTCATGGTTTTGTGCTTGTTTCACAATTCTAACATTAATCTCCACACAAAGGCAAGCGAAATATGTCACTCTAAGATCAAGGGTTTGATGGGATGGACCTAGGGGCTTCCCTAGAACAATAACAATAGAATGCAATATGTCTTTATGCTAGAACTCTATTGTCAAGGAAATCAAATCCAAACATAAATCTTTAATAGAATCTCCTCTGTAGGGTCAAAACCTAGATGTTATGGTTTGATAAAAATCCCTACCTGATTGTGAAAATACAAGCCACCTACAAAGACCATATTTTGATTTGTTATTTGGGTGAAGACCACAAAAAAGAAGTCATTAGCTCCTAGGATAATTTCCATATCCCCTTCTGGATTCTAGTTATTATGGGCCCAAGCCTCCAAAAAAGGTAGAGATATTTAAACTCTTATAAATTTACAAATTAATGCATGCTCGGATAAGTATATCATATCATCAGCCATCGCACCCAGATTAATCACCACCACTAGGCGATCTTTGCTTCTTTCCAAACACCCATTGGAATTTGAACACATTCCTTGAAATTGATTATTCTTGGATTCCTCTACCACATGCAAAAGGAAATTCACCACATCATCATGACCAGATGATGAGGAATCCCCACCAATAATAGCTTCCTTGAAAGAAAACCAAACCCCCTAGGGTTCCATGCAACCTTATATAGGTTAGATCCTCACAACACAATTTTTTTAAACTACTTAAATATAAATAAAAAGCCCCCAAAATACAGCTTAGGTGGCCTGCATGCACCTCTGAACCACCTAACAATAGATCCTACACACTACAAGCCTACACACAACACCAAAGAATCCCCACAACCCTAACTGACCAGTGCTAAATTGGGTTGGCCTACGATTAGGTTGTTGCCAAACCCCTTTCACCTTCCTCCTTCACCATTGCACCACCCAATTGATTCGCATAAATTATTTAAGTGGAAGCTGACATTTGGTAAGCAACCTAGATTTGATATAAGAATGGATGTTATGCACCAAGGTATAAGGACCAAGTTATAAGGTACATTATTACAACTTGAGTTTGGCCCTAAAGAAGTGTAAGTATTATGCAATGCCATTCTTGCTTCAGATATATTTTACCATACTACTTGGTAAACCATGGCATGAATATTTGAAATTAGTACCTTTTGTTGTACATTAATGCATAAAATTACTCATGAAGAAAGAGTTTTCAAGATTCTACAAGATCCATATAAGCCCAATATGGAGTCAAGCCATTTTACTTTGGATATTTACATAAAAAATCTAAAGGAGTTTCCATATGAAGTTAAATTAGATGTCCATGAAATAATTATTTATATAACAACAAAAAAAGAGGAAGAACCAATAAAGCAAAAATATAGAGCCTCAAAAGGAACAAATTTCTCATGAAAAAAAGAAACACAAAAAACTAGAAGTAAGATTGATACAAAAACTTGATTTGCATGCCTAAGAGATTATTTAGATACTAAAGAAAAGTGTTGTGGTGCAATACAAGTAATATTTTCCTACACAACGATGGGTGAATAAACAAGAAGTTTGGGCTAAGAAGGCCATGTATAATGTAATGCCCATGAAAAATGTGTTTGTGTCAAGTATACATAATTAACAACAAAAAACATATGTAATTGAACATCAAATCCAAGAACTATAAGAGGCAAGATTAAATAAAGACAAATATGATGATGATATGGATTGGGATGATGACGATCTCTTGGAGGAATGTGATGCTCCTTCTAAAGTTTTATAATGATTCATAAGCATCCATAGCTTATATATAGTCCATATACCTATTTATTTATATTTAGATAGTTTGCACTTTTCTTTTTTTCTTATAGCTTTGTAGCACCTCTTGGCCTTTTTGATTGAGCCTTCTTTATTGTACTTCACACACTCATTTCACCTTCTATATCTTGTTTTGTGTTTACCTTCCCCCACTTGAGAGGCATTTTCCTTTCCTTCTACTTGACTTGTGTTACTTGTATACATATTATTTATTATTCTTGCATACCTCATCCTTGTCTTTTATTAGACCTTCCCCGTATATTTTTTTCTATTTCTTCTTGTTTTCTACTCTTATACTTAATATGACACCCTTATGCCTACATTTTACCATGATGGTTTTCTTTTGATTTTTATACCTATATAATCATGATCTCATCCTTTATGATGATTATATGCTATTATGAATGCTTGATGCTTACATGTACTTATGACCTGTTATCACACTTGGATTGCATGCTTATGTCATCTCATTATTTATGAGCCTCATTATTACTTTAGTCCTAGATCATTCTTATGTGTCTATACTTATCACTTACACTTTTATGCATTCATATTATACCTTAATTTTCATATCATCATATATATTGGGGGTATCATACTTCCCCTCATGCATTCATATTATCAAACCAAGCTTCAAGAGTTATCCCTTTACATTGGGAGCATATTGCTTTTTTATTTCTTTACTATGATATTATTGTAGATTATCATGAGGTATCCTATTATGTTGGGGGGTATTACACCTTCTCCAATTCATCTTACATCTATATACCTGATTAAGCATCTAGACCTATGTTACCACTATGAACCTATTGCATTACCTCAACAATTGTGTGCTCATTCACTTAGATGCCACATTAGGAGCATACACCTATCATAGTGGACCCTATACACCTACACAGGTGTTTTTACCCATCAAGGGCCTCATCATCGAATATTTTCATTTGCCTATATTGGTGGCAACATCATACATTCATTTTTATCTCTATTTTGTGTGTGTTCATGACTATTCTACTATATACCTTATTTCTTGTTAAATGATGTATTCATGACATTGATTTAAATTTCGTGATTTATATGCTTTATGGTTAGCTTAAATTTGTATTTTATGTGCTATTTTCTCTCTCCTTTAATTAATTGCATCTAATAGATACAAACAATTGAAATAGGGGTATATCTTATCACAAATAGTCATTTGTTGAGCTTGAAAATATTTGTAGATACTAATATAGAGATTCACCACCATGTTCAAATGTATCATTATGACATAGCACAAGATCACTTAGTATTGATAAGTAGGAGGTATTTTCCACTACACATCAAATTATGATATTGCTATCATGAATCAACCATGTAGTTTTTTGAGTCAAACTCATTGACCCATGGGTGAAGCCACAATAGTGGTTTACAATTTGATGGAGGAAGGAAAACTGAGAAAAAACAACCCCATGGCAAAAACATTAGTTTTAGGGGTTCGAATGAACCTACAAGTTTGACCAAACCAAAAAGGGTTCAATTGAATTAGGGTTCGAGCAAACCCATTAATTACTGTGCCCATAATTCCCACCCAAAAAACAAAAGAAAAATGCATATTGAAGGGGGTTCGTACGAACCCCCCTTATTCGTCATTCTCCCCCTGAAACACAAAAAAACCCTAAATTTTTACACTTCAAAGCTCGGGTTGAGGATGAAAATGGAGGAGTCTTCACAAACCCAACTAGAATTAGGTAGTCCTCAGAATGAGCTATCCAATGAATATAATTTTAATATGTTTTGGTTTTTTTATGTATTTGTTTTTTTAGTTTTATTAAACATAGGTTTTTCATTGAAAATGAAGGTCTATGTTCTACACGTGGAAAAATAGTAGATTATCAAAAAAAAAATTGAAAAATATGAGTGCACCAAATATTGAAGTCCTTGATCCAACAAAATAAATAAATTTAATTTTGATATATACAAAAAAAGTTACGCATCATATGGTCACACTATCTTTGAATTGTAATTGGTTTGACTTCAAAACTTGATTAAAGAAAAAATATTCAATAAAAAACTATCTAACCAAGTGGAAACACTAGATATCAGAATTACAAATCTAAATTCGAAAGAATTAGAATGTTATCCTTCATGGAAAAAAAGTTATGTGTTATACGGTGCGCGTCACTTTTTTAAAATGTTGTTTTATGAAAAAAACCATTTTTCATGGGAGATGGTAAAATAAGTGCAATATTATTCCAAAAAAATTGAAAAAAATATTTTTGGAATCTACAAACAAAATGTGATGAGACTCTAGTTTGCATCATCTTCAAATTCCTCACGGTTTAGCCGCTATAGGTGCCCGAATGTGAAGATTTAGTTAAAAATAATAATTTCAGTGTCCAATTTGGCCAAAAATTGTAAACCAATATTGTGGGATCACCCCCATGTTTCATGAGTAGTGGTTCACACAAACTCATCTCTCATGATAATAATGGTCCACTTAGCACTCATTGCTTCTAGTATGAATGTAATACTACTTTACAAGCAAAATTTTCATCCCTACTCTTACTTTTTTATTTTCCTAGATAGCCATGCCAATTTTGGACTAGTGCTAATTCCACTTGTGAGACAAATGCTACTCATTTCACATTTTCCTTTATTTCGAAGGCTTGCATAGAGCATGGATACTAAGGATGAAAAAACATGGAGATATCTAATGTGGGGTTATATAGACCTCAATTTACTTTTTTCTATCACTGTTTGCTTATATTCATGCATGTTTGTGAGTGCTCATATACTTTGAGGTCCACATTAATGTTATAACTCACATGCACCACAAAGTGGGGGTGAAATGTAATGGTGAAATTAGGATACCCATGCAAATCTCCATTTAGTTTTGGTCCCATTTTGAGAGAATGTCATAGTATAATTACATAACAACGTGTGGTACTCTTTTATGCTAGGTCTAACACCTTTTTCAATCCCTATCCACTTTCACCCACTTCTTCTTGCACATATTCCCATGGATCTAGCCTTATCCTTGTAAGAGTTTATGGTGAACTCCTCGACACCACATGATCACCTATAAGACAAAATAACTTCCACAAGAGAGATGGCAGAAATATCATGCTATGATTAAGGATGCAAGAATGCCAAAATAGTAGCCACACTGAATATGAAAATGTACATATGATGCCTTGCTTATATAGGCAAGGTGAGGAATAGGATTAGACAAGATTATGGCAAGTCTCTTAATCCTATCACATGAGACAACTAAGTCATAACAACCTAGGATAAGATAAGACCTAGAAATGGCAATTAAGATTTCTAGAAGGAATCTTAAAACCTAAGTAAACTCAACATGTGAATATGTCCCCTAATTACTTAGTAAGTGAATTAACTAAGTATAAGACATTTATTCACACCAACAATCCTTATGATATCTATACTTATTTCCACATGTCAAAATTCCATTTATCAACCACAATTTTCATACACTTTCTCTTAAGTCAAGATCGTTTACCTACTATCCAAGTCATTTCAATGATGTGTGAGATCTCGATCCTACATGATGTAGATTTGACCCAAAATCATTTTTTTAAAAATTCAAATATGACAACTCTCATCCTTTTGTATTAGCCATTTGGTGCCAACTTGGTACATGTTTGTGCAATAAATAGTTATGCCTTGATATTTGAAGAGATTCATTTAGATATTAATTGACATCCTTAGAATACTTTCAAAATCTTAGAGCATTTCAAAGAGTATTCAATATGAATTTTTTGATTTGGAGCATTGAAAGGACACTACTTTGCATTAAAATCAACATATAAATCACTTGCATGCCTACATGTTGCTTTGACCATTTCCATGATTATAAAGTTGGTCCAATCAAGGGGGAAAACCTAAGAGAACACAAATCTTGTGAATTGACTATATCCTCAAGGTATTTTTAAATATTGCTAGTTCTTAATGATCAACACAAAGTAAATATTAGAATGAATTGAAAATAAGAAGTGCACATTTTTTAAATCAAACTCAAAAACTACAAATCAAATCCACACAATGTAAAATTGATCTTTAGATGCATAATTGATTTGTCCATATTTTAGTACTCAAAATTTACAAATAATTTGCATTTCAAAATCAATAATTTTCTAAAAGAAACAAATCAATTTTACAAAACATAAGTGTTGATATTCCCTTCTCAATTTGAAAGCTAAATACATTTGTTCATTCACATTTAATTTCCCAAATTTACATTAATTATACAATGATCCCTTCCCAAAATCCTCATTACTTTAATCTAGTTTAATTTATTTAATTAACCTAGATTAAATAGTACAAGTACGCTACCGAAATTTAGGGATAAAATCGAAAATCATGCGGAGTCAACAAAGTCCGTAATTGTACAGACCTGGGTTTGGAGGAGGTCCCGGGATCGAATTCACTACCATCACGCGACAAACCCTGGTCTGTAAAAATAAATTTCTCCCAAAGGAGACGATGACGATGAAGTACAACAAGTTCCTGAATTTCTATTTGGTTATCTTAGCTTTCATTTGCCTTCTGTTTGACTCCGCTTCTTCTGTTTCGCCCGACAGGTGAATTCTTTATTTTGATCTTTAATTTGAATCTCTAGGAATTTGATTTAGATCATTTTAATTATTTATATAAGAACTATCGTGTTGGATTGTGAATTTTGATCAGATAAGTAATTTTGTTTTACTGCTTCAACCACAGTATAAAGATTCGTAAGGATTGATCATTGAGTGAAAAACTTAAAAAAAAACTCTGTAATTTATTTGCATTTTCGTTTCAGAACACACTCGGATGTAAGGATTGGTCTTTGATGAGTGTAGAATTTTCTGTATAACTAATACCTCACAATCTTGCCACATGTCCCTTGGAATAATGGGCCGCTTCATTGCGGTAAGGGGTTTTGAACCTGGATCTCACTTTAACAAGTTACGGCGTTGCCATTACACCGCAACAATCTTTGTATGGGCAGTTGGTAATTAGACTTAGGATGAAAACTCTCAAGCAAATACCCACAGAATCAACTCCAAATTTGATTTGTAGTCTTTCAGTAGTCCGATATCATTCTGTTGGAGTTATTAGTCTCCTTATCACAGTGAGGGTGTTTCGAACCTGGATCACAACATTGACACCGTTTCCATTAGAGTGCAACCTTTTGGAACAGGTGATTGTGATTAGCCTTCTGACAGCAACTCGTGTAGATACCCAGGAAATCAACTTAAAATTTGTTCTTTAGTTTTCAGTATTTTGATATCCCGGCTGGACTTATGGGCGACCTTATTGCAGTGAGGGTATTAAAAACCTGGGTCATGATGCAGACGAATTTACCATTACACGTTAACATCTTGGATCAGATGCTGAGAAAGCTAAGAAATTGCATTCTGATGGAAATCCTAAAAATAAATGTAAACATTCAACTTAAAATTTGTTTTTTAGTCTTTAATAGTTTGATTTCTCCAGCTGGAGGAATGGGCTGCTTGATTACAGTGAGGGTATTAAAAACTGGGTCATGACGTAGACCGCTTTACCATTACACAGCAATCTCTTGGATCAGACGTTGATAATTGTCTTTCAGATAAAAGAAGTCAAAAAAAAATGTTTTAAACAATCAACTTAAAAAATTTCTTTAGTCTTCACCCTTCAGTAGTTTGATTTCCCCTGCTGAATTTATGGGCTGCCTTATTACATTGAGGGTATTAAAAACCTGGATCACAACCCAGACAGACCCCTTTGCTGTTACATGGCAAGATTTTGGACTGGATGTTGACAATTAGCATTCTGACAAAAACACTCAGAAATGAATGTTTAAGCTTAAGTGCTTTGGTTTTTTTCTCCTGTTGGTGTTATGGGATGCGTTAGCATTGCTAGAACTTAGAAGGTTTTGAACCTGGATCACATTCTCATGAGTGCTTTCTCATACTATTACACTATACTTTGAACCATGCCAATATAATTAAGTATTAACCTTTGGTTGAAACAACTTCATAAAATTAATCTTTAGTCTTCAGTAATTTTAGTACCCCAGCCCATCACAGGTTAGCCAACAGTAAGGCAAATATATGAATTTGAATTAAAGCTTATAGAATCAGCTTTAGAATGTTTGTCTTTTGGTTGGTAAACAAAATTTGGTAATAAACTGGGGCCCTTCTCTCGCAAAATAAGAACATTTTATGGTATACACTATAGATCTCAATTTATGGGCTGCCTTATTAAATTGAGGGTATTAAAAACCTGGATCACAACCCAGACAGACCCCTTTGCTGTTACATGGCAAGATTTTGGACTGGATGTAGACAATTAGCATTCTGACAAAAATACTCAGAAATGAATGTTTAAGCTTAAGTGCTTTGGTTTTTTTCTCCTGTTGGTGTTATGGGATGCGTTAGCATTGCTGGAACTTAGAAGGTTTTGAACCTGGATCACATTCTCATGAGTGCTTTCTCATACTATTACACTATACTTTGAACCATGCCAATATAATTAAGTATTAACCTTTGGTTGAAACAACTTCATAAAATTAATCTTTAGTCTTCAGTAATTTTAGTACCCCAGCCCATCACAGGTTAGCCAACAGTATGGCAAATATATGAATTTGAATTAAAGCTTATAGAATCAGATTTAGAATGTTTGTCTTTTGGTTGGTAAACAAAATTTGGTAATAAACTGGGGCCCATCTCTGGCAAAATAAGAACATTTTATGGTATACACCATAGATCTCAATTGGTTTGCCAGTAAAATCTGTCTGGGTCTTATCTGAAAATCAAATACTAAATGGGCTAAGTGTATAACTAAGAAGTTTATGTAAATGCAGATAGACTACTGTTTACTGTGTTTCTACTCTGGGACATAAGATTAGATAACGGTTCTTTCACTGTAAAAACCACATTTTGAAATGCTGGATCATTGTATTATATAACTATACAATGAGATTATGAATTTGATTTTTATTGTGCTGTTATTAGTTCCAGTTTGTTTAAGGCTGATATGATTATTTTCAAGTGGCTGTCAAATTTTTCAGAAAAAACTTTTGTTTTACTTATTAGAGTCATATGCTTATAGAAAAAATAAGCCTTGGGGTTGGGGAGAGGGGAAGCCAAAACAGCAGAAGTAAAGACAGAGTCCCACACTGTCTTTAATGCAGAACAGGATAAATTTGGACAATATTTATCTGATTTTGTAAGTATGATTGTCTCCCATAATTGTTACATGACAGCCTTGCAAAATTCGGTAAGACAAACCCTCTTGTGAGGTACACACTGATGAGACTATTGGACTTTTACTGTTTGTAGGATCAGACTACTATTTCAATTAGATGAGATCATCAGTTTTACCAAGAACAAGTTTGATTCAAGTTCCAATGCGATAGTATTTAACACAAAATTGGTAGGTCTTCATGTCAATTACAATCCAGGGAATACACACTTTGATTAGTTAGTTTACGAAACACTCTTTGATTTTGGTCCATTGCTGCAAGGTTGTTGGAAATAGAGGAAGGTATGTAGTACTAGTTACTCCCAAAGGTGTGCAAAAGGTCCATTACTGGAAGATTGATGGAAATAGAGGAAGGTATGGAGTATCAGTAATTCCTAAAAGTATGGAAACAACTGTATCTTTGAAATATTGAAAAGCCGAAGAGCTACCATGTAGCTGCATTTTTGCTTCCTTTTTTTCAGAGTTATATATTTATGACTATTGTTGAGGCTTGTGACTGAAAATATCATATTGATTAATGAATTTTTCCTTAGATTGATCTATTGATGTGATTTCTGTTACATGAATTCAATATCTAGTTTCATGGTTAAAATGAAAATTGTGAGGAGCTCTGTGGTTAACACTTGGACTGAATCTTGCAAAGCTGTAGACATATCTGGTTCCTAGGATTTTTCTTCCTGGGGTTCTTAGAGTTACATATTAATATATAGTTTGTCATGCTTTCAGCAGACAATATCATCTTGAGTCTGATTTACTATGGATTTTTTGTAATAATGAAGTGATTATTTAGCTTCAGCACTGTAGTTGAATTGATAATCTGAGTTTTTTTGTGGTTGTTGTTTGGCAGAAACACAGATGGTTACACAGTTATCGGTAGAGTGAAAACAGAAGGTACATTATTAGATAAAGGATTTCTAGTATTGTTCTTTTCCTAACTCGTGCCTTTTCTCCTCCAGCCTTCAGAGATAATGCAATGTATTATTGGTTTTCACTTTCAGTTATCATCAGTAGCCATAATCTATGGGTTTTTGACAAATCTTGTTATTGCTTTTGACAGCACTTGGAGGGAAAGGACATGGATTTCCCAGTAAAACTGCAAATATAAAGGTCATATTGAATGGAGGAGAGGCTGTTTCTTTCATCAGACCAGATGGCTATTTCTCTTTGTATCCTTTAAACTCTCGGGAGCATTTTTAGTCTCTATTTCATATGTTTTTGGTCCTTTGGATCCCAAAGTCCAAGAGATTTGAACTGTCAGTTGTTTTATCTATTTTTTTGAAGATTCTGAAGATGGTTTGTTTTGGTTGTTTCACTTCAAAGCTTGTATGCTACATTTTCTAGAGTAGTTCTGTTTTAGGATGGTTACTCTATTTTTTATATAATTCAATATTCCATTTTCCCTCTTTTGCAAGAGCTTATTTTAAACAATGGGATCAGTTGTTCCTCCTATACAATATCAATAGTGGAAAATACTTCTTGTTTCATTTTTTGAGACTTGACTGATGCACATTACTGTTCTAGTTGCATCCTAAAAAAATGAAACAAAATACTAGAAATAATGAAGCCAATAAGTATGCTCCACAAAATAGATATTTAGTTACTTAGTACAGGTTCAAAAGGCTTACTGAAACTAGAGCTCAAAACTTCAACAATCTAAACAACCAGAATGATATTAGAGATTGTACATTAATAATTAGCAAGAGTACAATACAAAATATGAAACAACCGTCTTATAGTTTAGAAGAGGTTGTTATATGAAATGTTTTCTCATGCAGGGGTATCCAAACTTTGGCATCTCAACACATCATGGGTTTGAATTTTTTAAATATTCATAGATATATTAGAAAAATACCTAAAAGAGGTAGGAACATATGGACCAATTGCAGCAAAGGGAACATTATAGTATTACTATATGTTAGGGATATTGTCCTCTATACTAAACACCTTATTGATATAAAAGAACAATCAAGAGTTCTTCAAACATTTTGCAACAAGTGTGGTCTGATGGTGATGTTGATTGAAGCAAAATCATGACAATAGAATCTTAAAGAACAACTTTATCCTATAATAATGGTGGCCAAACTTTGGCATCTCAACACAACACAGGCTTGAATTTTTAAAATATTCATAGATATATTAGAAAAATACCTAAAAGAGGTAGGATGCACAGGGACCAATTGCATCAAATGGACCATCATACTATTACTATACGTTAATGATGTTGCCCTATGTACTAAACACCTTATTGATATAAAAGAACAATCAAGGGTCCTTCAAACATTTTGCAACAAGTATGGTCTGATGGTAAATGTTGATTGAAGCAAAATCATGACAATAGAATCCATCAAACAGCTTTATTGTATACTTCCATTTAATAAACACCGACTAGAGTTACTTCATTCATATTAATGTGTAGGAATTAATCTTAGTCATAAATTGATTTGGAGCCTTGGTAATAAAAAAAATTGTACTTTGGAATTGGGTAAAAAGAACATTAATCTATATTCTAGTAGCAGTGGATGTTCCCTATGGTTGCAAAGTGTGAGGCAGAAGCATATATTGAACAAAATGAAACAAAATTAAGGAAATAAAAAAATAGCATATCATTATTGATTTCAAAATTAAAAGTAATGCATCCTAACTTAATCTTGTCATGGAGTTTGGTATGCTACTCATTGAAAGCAAAGTCTGTTTATTTGACATAGAGACCAAATTGCAGATACTAATTTACATGAGAGATTCAATAACTTTATTGTCCTGAAGTATACATATGTTACAACTGTCATGTTTATATTCCTCTGTTAGCCTTGTTGATTTGATTGTAATATTAATCAAATGATTATCTTGTAAATGTGGGATAATTAATTCCTTAATTATTGATGTAAAAGCTATGGTGTGCAAGCTGGAACTCATCTGATTGAAGTGGTTGCATTGGGCTATTTCTTCTCTCCGGTATGCTTTGTTTCTTCACATTGGATAAAAGTATGGCATGATTTGGTTAGAACAAAATTCTAAAAAGTGGTTACTTCTGGTTTGTTTTATCTTCCTAGTAAAGGAAGTGACAGTCACTTGAGACTATTGTGATAGTGGAGTTGGTGTCTATTTGGTGAAAAATTATTTGAAAAAATGCACCTACTCTATTTATTGGTTCTTTCTGCGATCTGCATTTCATGAGTTGGGTTGTAACTAAATAGGTCTACCGTCTTACGAGTGGTAGTAAGGATTTCTTTAAGAATCCATCCTTCGTGGGTTTTCCAAATTCGATTAATACTTAAGTTGCCAATTTTAAAATAAATAAAGGTCAAAATATCTAAATGATGCATAACTTGCAGATGACATGCGGCATTTTAATGTAGGTACCCTTAGCCCATGGTATAATTGGTGATGTCTACTCCAGTTTGTAGGTTTCATCAGCATCCTAGAATAGGAGAGGAAGATTTTTCCTTGTGTGTTTGTTTTCATTGATGGCTGATTGAAAGATGAGTTAGTAAAAAGAATTATGGTTGGTTATTGATTTCAATTGTTTCAGCTACAGTTTTTTGGCAGATGAATAGCAAAGAGAGGTGGCCCATGGAAAGATGGGTATATCCTTTTGGTGATCTGTAATCAGGGTAGATACTCCACGCACTGCTCCTCAACAATGGATTGCTTACTACAAAGTTCTTCTTAGACATCTTCAAAACAATGTTAAATGCAAGAAATTAATACTAATAATATTGTAACATCATCTGCAGTACAACATCACTGAAACATGGAAACA
The DNA here is from genome assembly GCA_007258455.2 of Sequoia sempervirens. NCBI lineage: Eukaryota > Viridiplantae > Streptophyta > Pinopsida > Cupressales > Cupressaceae > Sequoia > Sequoia sempervirens. Next base: position 26,626 of record VDFB02087381.1, on the reverse strand, counting down.
ACAAAATGAAACAAACACACAAATTCTGAGAACACAAGAGTCTCCTTGGAGAAACCCTAGCATTAGGAAAAATCCAGTAAGAGTGAGCTAGAAGCCCCTCAAGCCACCATGCATCAGTCCGGTACTTTGTAGTAGATGGACAACATGTGTATACAGGCCATCAACAAGTTACTTGATCTTCAAAACCCTACAATGGTTGGTCTTGCCTTTAAACCTCTGCTCCACAGTGTCATCCTACAAACAAAGCTTACAAAAAGAATCAACAACATAGATAAACTTTGCACATGCTGTACAACAGTTTATTATAGACCTTGAATGTCTGCAGAGGCTCTCAAACACGTTTTCCAATGCATGTAAGTTGAAATGAACCAACAGAATCCTTCACATTCCAAGCTCTGTATAGCCTGTTGTGAATTTGCTGCTTTTCTCAGGGGCCGTCTATGCATTCTCTATGGTAGATGACACATACATTGTACTAGATGATGCTTCCTCCCCTTGTGACAAGTGGAAAAATGACAAAAGTGAAAATCCATCTAGTTTTGAGGCCTGCACACAAGTCCTTTGTCTTCCTCAAGACGCTCCAGATCATTCCAAGTCTACAACTGACCTATATACAAGCTCCTGAAGCTTTGAAACTGACAAAACATGACCTCATGGAAGGTGTCCTTGAATTGGCTTTCCAACTGATAATGAATAAATCAAATGATCATATGAACTGATCAGTTTTCACAGATCATACCTCCCTAAATGGGAAGCTTTGGTCCCCAAAAGTTCAGGTTCTCATTAGGCAAGGGAATTTCTTCCCCACTTCCTCCTTCACATAACACTTTGCTTTACTTGTGAGTTAGCCCTTCAAGCTGATCAACCAAGTCTTATAAATCACTCTACAAGTCTGTCTTTCTTTCTTTTGGAGAATCATTCTTGTCTAGTTCTTCCAAGATCCCTGGAGAAAGATCCTCAATTGAAGGCAATAACACATGTTCCTCACCATCCAACACAGAGGGTTCAAACAAATGCAAGTTTTTAACATTCACCACTAAGTAAATCTTCATATAATGTGGCAAATCAAGATGGAAGGCATTCTTCGCTGTCTTTTTCTAGAATGAGAAATGAACCATACCTTAGAGGTTTCAACTTCCTTGCTTCCCCTTGGAGTCCTTCTTGAACCAAGCACAACCATAACTTGTCTTCTTTCTTGAACTTGCATTTAATGTAGTGTTGATCATGTCTCTTCTTGTATTTGTCTTTGAAGAACACACATAAAATACTGAGGAGCGGGGGGGGAGGTGAATCAGTATTTTAAAACAAAAAACTCAAATGAACAATCATAAACTGCAAGAATAAACACTCAGCATGAAGGAAACCAGAGTTATGTGGAAAACCCTTTCAGGTAAAAAACCACGGGAAAGAAATTGCTCTTATTAACATCAAAAGAGGGCACCAATCCAGGAGACATCAATCTCCAATTACAACAGTGTGCACCAACTCACTGAAAGCACCAACTTCAGTTTGAGCACCAACTCATCTAAAACGAAAATTTTGCATACCTTCCAGTCACCTCATATTTGATTTTGTAATCACTGCACAAATTTGGAGTCAAATTTACAAAGCAACAGGCCTAACAGCAAAACAATCTGTCGCCTATCAGAGGTATTCAGATAAAAATTCATTGTCTTCACTTAGTCTGTATCAGAATAAGACCCCCAACCTTTTTACTCATTGTCTTCATAATATAGAATGTAACTACTGTAGATTCATATAGATCGATGATAATATTCTTGAGTTCTGAAAATTCTATGCAGCAAATAGTAAATTTAAGAATGAAACGTATCACTTAAATCAAAATTGGAGGCCTTTTATTTTATTGCCTAAAATCAGACTCCACGAATTGGAGAATACTCCCCATTAATTCTGAAGCCGCCACAGCAAACCAGAAACGTCAGAGGTGAATTAATTTATCGCCCAAAATAATGAAGCCGCCAGAATCCATCAGGGATGACTCCGACAGAGAAATACTGCACAAAGTAGTGCGCCTGAAACTGTTACACAATCTGCAAGCCGTTACAAAGTAATTCGCCTCAAAGACAAAGCAGTGCCAGTTATCCAATATGCTACAGCACATGAAACAAGCAGCCATTTTTAATCTTTCAGAAAAATATACAATAGGTTCTCCAATATACCATATTTAGGTGAATTGTTTCAAAAACTCTGTTGCTACAAGCCGCCCACAAGTGTTCACAGAGAGCTTCAATTCACTTAACTCTTTATCAATATTTTTCATAAATTGGTCAATGAAATCTATAAGCTTATGTTTATACATTTCTTTGCAATGATAGTTTGTATTTAAAAAGCTGATATCATAACCCTGTACTGGCTTTCGCCTCAGGACGTCAAAAGCTTCAGCGCACAAATGCTTTCCAATTCATCTGCTTGCTTATCCTTAATACTAATTCGAAGGGAAATGAAGGATGTTCCTATTAAACACTTCTCTGCCTCATTTTGACATATAAGAACCTGTACAGAGAGAAAGGATCCACCGCCTTCATCCACTGTAACAATATCGTTCTTGTATATGAAGATGTCTAACTGAATTGCTTGCTTGTCTTGATCAATGGATATGTCTGTAACAATCACTGTAACTTCTGAAGAAGATGACCGAGCCAAGATTGGAGCTGGAATAGGAGATGAACTAAGTTTTTCTTTTGATCCCAGCCCTCCAAAATGTTATGATCAACATAGGGTCTACCTCTGGAAAACCTTTAATCAAGAAATGTGCCAATCCTTTGACATCAATGACAAAATATTCTAACAGTTTTGACTCTCTTTCAGTTTTTCTTGTACATGCAAATGGATTTGCCAGCTGCATTCTATGAAGTTTGTAGCCTTCTACATCTCTGAGTCTTTATCTTTCTCATCCTCATGTGACTGTCCTGCTGCAATATCTAAAGGACTAGGTGGTCAGTAACCAAAACATCTCAAATGCTGATAAATTTCTACAACTGTGTATAAGCCTGTTATAGGAGTGTTGAATGTAGGCAATGCTCTCATCTCATGTCCTTGGATGCTTCTGATTGTACCTTTTAAGCAGCTGTATCAGTATTCTATTAATGACTATGGTTTGCCCATCTATTTGAGTGTGGAATGCGGTGGACCTCTTCAATTGGGTATCCATCTTTTCCCACAAGCTACACCAAAACTTGCCAGGCAATCTTGAGTCTCTATACGATACAATGCTTTCAGGCAAACCGAAATGACCCACACATGTGCATAAAACAAATCAGCTGCATCCTTACCCGAGAGTGTCTTCTTGCATGGAATAAGAATCGACATCTTGCTAAAAGGATCAACCACTACAAAAAGATAATCATGCTGCTTCTTTGACGTGGGCCTCCTACGAAGTCCAGAGAAATTTGGTTTGTTCACACTTCACAACTTGCAACTCCTAACAAATTTTGAGACATCTACTTGCCTGTAAGGCCAAAACACATACCACTGAAGGTTTGAAATGGTCTTGGTGACTCCAAAATGTCCAGCCGCCTTGGAGGTATGGGCTTCCCTCAAGAGTCAAAAGCAATCATCACCTTTGCTTGAGTACACCAGTTTGAAGGGCAATCCATCTACCAATTGAAAATCAGTTTTAGGAGCAAAATAGTCAATTTTACCCTTATCACTTGCATGAACAACTTTCCAAAGTTTTCATCATGCTCATAATACTGTATTCAGTTCATTGGCAAAAGGTTCATGTATAGAAAGTGTGCATACTGCTGTCATCAATGGCAGCCTAGACACCATGTCTGCCAGCTTGTTTGTAGCACCCCTATTGTACTTTATAACCAAATAAAACTGCTGCAAAAAGTCCATGCACTTGTAATGATGTGCTTGCTGAAGTTTGGACTGTGTGTGCAAGAATTAACGTGATTGGTGTTTTGTATGAACAATAGTCTCTTTCCCCATCAAGTAGTTTTTCTGCTTCTTCACTGCATGCATCAACTCATAGAGCTCCTTGTCATAAGTGCAATACCAAGGACTGAACCATGGAACATCTCAGAATGATGACACATTAGCTTACCTCCTTGCATAATGAATTGCACCCCTCTACACCTTGAATGGTTGTTGCAAATTGGGTAACACTAACATAGGTGCATGGATTATTCTATGTTTCAACCCTTAAAACACTTTTTCCTGCTTTAACAAACTTCCACCAACAAAACTCCTTGTTTTGATGACATTTGTTGACTTAGGCCACTTTACTGTGGCCTCCACCTTTACCTGGTCTATCCATATCATGCCAGCTCTTACGACTTGTCCATGATATACCAATACCTGTTGAGCAAACTCACACTTTTTGCCATTTAAGAGCAGTGTGTTATCCCTTAAGACTTTAGCACTTTCTCTAGGTGCTCATCATATGTCCTGTTGAAAATTACCACATCATCCAAGTAAAGAATAATGCAATCATCAGCGGGGCTCCATAATACCTTGTTCACAAGTCTCATGAAAGTTGTGGGGGGCATTGCATAACCCAAATGGAAGCACTACCCACTCAAAAAGATCCTATCTCCAACTCAATGTTTCTAATGATGCAGTGTACTCCATTAACTATCTATTAGTTGCTAAGTCTGGTTGATGTGATTCCTTGACAACTATGTCTTTCTCGTCCTTTGACAACTTTGCTTGACTATCCATATTGCCTTGCAAAACCCCTCGAGTCGTACCCAATTCTGCTAATTGTTTAGACCATTCATATTGGCCTAATGCTGAACGACCATCTTCTAAATTACATTTCTAATTCCTAGTCAATGTCAAATTTTCCAACTTATTGACGATAGTAACTTTTGAAACCTTTTTAACTTGTGGTCTTGATGTGTTTACTTCCTCATATTCCACCTTGTCTTCTGATTGTACATCAGATTTTCTTGACTTCTTTCCTGATGTCATCGCTTCTTTGCTCTGACACTTGTGGCTTGGCTCCCAAGATTCCTTGCATAGGAAGTAAAGATTTTCTCTTCTAAGTTTGTTTTGGATGTCATTAGTCTTTCTTGCAATAGAATAAATCTTCTTTTGTTGATTAGGAGGAGATTCCTTAGAATGAATATATATATATATATATATATATATATATATGCCCTGCCAGCTGCCATCCCTGTCCTGCTGTTCCCCTGTGCTCCAATTGTGAAACTCCTTGTAACACTGTTAATTACATCTATTAAGTTGGCATTACTTTTTTACACTTTTATGTCACTATAAGTATTTGGTGTAAATTCATAATCTTAGGATATGCTTATATGGATTTACTTTCACTTTTCAGGTTCGAATTGATGTCAGTGCCAGACTACATGGAAAGGTTCAAGCTGTGCAAACAGAAAATCGCAGGCTTCTGACTGAACTTGTACTTGAACCTTTGCGAGAGGATTATTACTTTGAGGTAGTTCCCTATGAGTTTATTCTTGATGAAATTGCACCGACTGTAGTTATGCCCTTGTTCAATTATGGCTATAGATGGTATAGAAGAACTTGAGATGATTTATCTACATTATAATGTTTTTCTAACATACTCGCTTTTTTACAGAAAAGGGAACCCTTCTCTATACTAGCCCTTCTTAAGAGCCCTATGGGTCTAATGGTGGGATTTATGGTAGTTGCTGTGTTTCTCTTGCCAAAGTTGATGGAAAGCATTGGTAAGACCTTTATATTGCTAACATATATTGTAGGTGTTTTCAAATTCTGTATGCAAGAATGCGCATTGACATATATTGTCTATCCCAGATCCAGAGGAAATGAAAAGGGCACAAGAAGAAATGAGGAACCAACCAGCTCCATCCTTCACTAATTTGCTGCAAGGAAGGACAAGTTAATCAGCATGATAATACTAAAGCAAATGGCTATTCATAGAAATTTTGGGTGAGTTTGCAGACTTTGTATTATTAAGGGGCAGATCATAAGACTTCAGTGCTGCCACTTAAAATGAGAATTAGCTGATACTGTACAGAAATGGAAATTAACTGGTTGAAAGACATCAAGTTTTTGCAGCAATTCATTCCTTAGTGTTAACTAATTTTTGAGGTTTTCATTTGTTCTTGTTGATATTAGGAAATGAAATGAACTTTCATTTTGTTGATAAATGTCTTGTTTTAGTTGTTCAGTATCTTTAATTATCAGTTTTCCTTAACAATTTCATTTATCGATAATAGTTGAATTATCTGGTCTTTATGTTTCTTGACATGGGCATGCTTTATAATGTTTCATGGATATTATTTGTATGTTTTCTCAGTAGAGATGCCTGTTATTCATAGAACTGGAGTTGTTTGGGCCATTAATTGGGAAATGCCAAACAATTCCGAGGATTGCATTTGGTTGTGCCCATAACACCCGACCACTTGCAAAAAAGAAACTACATTGTCAATACAAAATTGAATGTAAAAAATGATAAATGATCTGGTGATGACCACAGTGTTGGCTGCTTTCTTTGCATGTGCATTTGACACAATCTTCTTAAGAGTCGAAAGTACTCCATTGAGGAAATGGCACTTACATTGGCTAGGCCAGTCGTGTGATTAGGTTTCAACTTTTTAGTAGTTTCTGCTTCGCAGTTATATTTTTGCTATGCCAATATGACATTAAGCAAGTTTTGAACCCAAATCATTCTCACACTTGCACGCTTTGATTTGAAAAGTCATCTTCCTTATGTTGTAAGCACAATTGGAACATGTATTCAAGTAATCAACTAAGCAAAGAACTTAGGAGATCAATTGCAGCATGTTAATGTAACGTTCTTACTTTCAAGTATTGAGATTCACAGGGACTCACTGGTCTTTCAGATAACAAACCCGTTTTTGAGCTTGACAGGGTTAATTTGGTTTAAGCTGGGAAGATCAATTTCCATTTTTATGTTTTTAAACGATGTTAAAATCAAGACCCTACAAACGCCTGAAATGCATTTTCAAATTTCATACCTGCATGTATCATATTCTTCTATCTTTAATTTTACCACGGAATACACTGTTGGTAGTTGTCAACCTATACAAAGATTTGCTTAAAGAGAAAATGAAACTGAAATAAACTATCATTTTTTCCATCCATAATTCACACTAACCTCCTAAATAGTTTTAATGTTATGATGTTGTCCAAAGATATGCTTGCTCAATTAGCACAGTAGAAACTTTCCATCATTTTCCAAGAATTTATCTGGAAGCATACTAACTGATTTACACAGACCGCAGGAACATTGCGTCTATTAAGCATTAAAGAAGCTTAACATTAAACTAATCATAACACAAATTCAGCTTGGTAGGCCTTACAATATCAATTTGGTCTAAAGGGTGTTATAAATCATATTATTTTGTTTGAAGGTTAATACATTTAAACAGAAAATTTTGGATTCCAATTTATTCAGAATGTTGTTGTCAATAGTGTGTTAAGAAGATTGGTTTATTTAATACCCTATCACAATTTTTTTTTTTTCTCTTACTAAGCAAGGCCCTACAATACCAATTTGGTGTAAAGGGTGTAAGAAATCATATATATATTTTTTAAGGTTAGTACATTTAAACAGAAAGTCGTTGATTCTAATTAATTTATAATTTTGTGAATGTTGTGATAAGAAAATTAGTCTATATAATACCCTGTCCCAGTTATTATTTTCTTATTAAGCAAGGCCCTATAATACCAATTTGGTCTAAAGGGCATTAAAAGTCATATTATTACTTTGTTTGAAGGTTATAATACATTTAAACAAAAAATCTTGGATTCCAATTTATTCTGAATGTTGTAAATAGTGTGTGAAGAAGATTGGTTTATTTAATAGTCTATCAGAATTACTTTTTTCTTATTAACCAAGATCCTACAAGACCAATTTGGTCTAGGATATTATAAATCATTTTTTTTTTAAGGTTAATACATATAAACAGAAAATCTTGGGTTCCAATGAACTTGGAGTGTTGTAAATGGTGTGTTAAGAAAATTAGTTTATTTGATACCTTATCAAAATGATTTCTTTCTTATTAACCAAGGCCCTACAATACCAATTTGGTTTTAAGAGCCTTATAAATCATATCAATTTTTTTTTTTTAAGTTAGTACATTTAAACAAAAAGTCTTGGATTTCTTTTAACTTTGTTGTGTTAAGAAAATTAGTTTATATAATACACTGTCAAAACTATTTTTTTCTTGTTAACCAAAGCCCTAGAGCAGTGGTACATGGGGATGCGTCCTCATTTTTTGCCATGTCCTCGCAGAAAGGATCTTTTGAAGATGACAATATGGGGTGGCGACGACTGGCCGTCCTTGGGATGTGTTGCGGACGTATGAGATGTCCCTCAACTGTCTTAGGGACGGCTAGCTGTCTCCACGTCGTCCCCACCATTTAAAAAAAAATGCACAACTTAAAAAAAATCATTTCATTTTGCTTTGTGTGGGCCCCACACCCCTCTAAACCCTAAAGCAATGAAATACTATCTCCTATGGTCATGTTAAGTTTTACATGAAAAAAATTTGCAGTCAAGTTAAAAAGACAAAGAGGAGGGTTTGAGGGTTTCCTTTACAATTTTTATATATCAAGTTCATGGGCAGCAAGAAGACTTTTTCAAACATGGAATTGCACAAGGATGTATTGGAGCCTAAAACACTCTTGTCAAATAGCTCATACCATGCTTGAGATACATTACTTGGTCCTATGAATATACTTGTTTTGAAGATGGGTGGAAGAGTTAGAGTGAGTGGCAATTTGGTCATCAGTTTCGTGGAAAGTGGGCTCAAGTGTAATATGGCTAGGGTTTATGATTAGGCTAACCAGATTTAGATCAGAAATTCAAAATAACCCACACACCATAAGCAATCGGTTTTCAACAATAGTGACACATCAGTCAACTCAGAGTTGTATAAATATGCCCCAAATAGGAATTCAATTACAGTATGAAATACAAGTTATTACATTCAGTGTATTGTTCATTCAATTATGTGGGATAATTATGAGACCTAGATTTGGCAATAAGCTTCAACAATTATAGATTGTAGGAGGTTACATGTGCCTAGGTGAGTGATGGTGATCTGCCCTTGAATGATTGGTAGTTTCTTCCACCTAGTCTATAGCTTGAGGCATGAAACTCTCAATTGTTCGTGCCCTAATCGCCCCCTCTTTATGATCTCCAAATGCAACCGTCACAAGGGGAGGTGTGCTTGCTTAGTCCCCAGTGCTTCCTGAATATTACACTAAATTGCACTTTGTTGGCCATTGTAGATTTTTGGGGACTGAAATCAACTGTGCACACCTAGGGTTTGATGATACGCAACAAAATCTTTGACGAGAATTGGTCCAAGTCTGCAGGTGTATGTGTATGTTGCTAAGATCCAACAAATGACCCAATTGTACTCCTGTGCTTTATTTGTTGTAGGTTGACAATGAATTATGGAAGCAATTAAATATTAATTTGCTCAACTCTCATATGAACTCTATTGTTGTGTTTTAAGGATTCTATAATGTATATGTCAATATGATGAATGCCTTATCAATGTTATCATGTGATTATTTGAAACTTCCCTATATTTTTAAAATTTTCTATATTTTTATATAGCTGTCCCCTTTTCCAACCCCTATTGTCCCCAAAAATGGCCTAAAAAAATATGTCCCTAAAATGTGTCCCCCTGTCTCCACATCCCCCTGTCTTGGAGACTTGGTAGAACATAGCCCTAGAATACCAATTTGGTTTAAAGAGTTATAAATCATATTATTTTGTTTGAAGGTTAATACATTTAAATTGAAAATCTTGGACTCCAATTTATTTAGACTGTTGTAAATGGCATGTTAAGAAGATTAGTTTAATTTAATAGCCTATCATAATTATTGTTTTCTTATTAATCAAGGTCCTACAATACCAATTTGGTGTAAAGGACGTCAAAAATCATATTATTTTGTTTGGAGGTTAATATATTTAAACTTTTTTTTTTATTCTAATTAACTTAGAATGTTTTTGATAAGATAAGCAACATTTACAGGTTGTACCCTTCATACTGAAAGCTCACAAGGCCAAAAAGAAGCTAGTTCAAACCAAAACATGAACTAGGATAAAAACAAATAGAAGCCACTAGGGCCTGACAAAACAGGCCAAATAGGCCACATATAGAAACAGTTGACCAACAGCTGTAGAACAACAAACAAGGACTAGACAACCCTAGAACCTGAGGGGACTAATCTGACTCCCAAAGCATGAGGCCACGAAGAAGTGACGGATTTGGGGAGTCCCTTCTTCCTCAGCACAACAGACCAGGAAGACTAGGAATCGAAATCCACCGAGTGAGGCTCGAGGAGTGGATCCTCCACAACCACCCTGAGCAAGGAGCCACCATGTAGCGAGGGAGTCGTCTATGTAGAAGAGGAGACATGAGCTATCAAAGGATCAGCAGAGTCGATCAACAAGGGGCGGGCAGGTTCTGCTAGGACAGCGACATCAGATCAAGGCAATAAAGGTTATTTAAATGATGTGTTTAGAAAATTAGTTTATTTAATACCCTATCAATTTTTTTCTCTTTCTTATCAAGTGATCTCTTGTACTTGATTGTGTTTAGAGAGCATTCCATGTTTAGCTTGCATTTGAAAGGATAATCTCTTCTCGTTCAACATATGATTTGTTAAGGAGTTTGCTGCCATATTTCCCTCCTGGAAGATGTGATTGATGGAATGCTCACATGGAGTGTCCGAGATGGGACATATGTGCTCTAATTTATTAAAATTTCAATTAACTTTCCTATTGGAGACAACATTAATACAATTTAGGGAATCAACTATCTTGATTTCTTTTATTTTTTTTTTGTACACACAATTTAAAACTACATAATGCTTCCATTTCAACTTCATTATCAGATCTTGGAGGTAGTGTTTTTGATAGATCCCATATGAGGATACTTGCTTCATTTCAAATTATGTAACCTACACCCAAAACCTTTGTTACATCTTGAGGCTCCATGGAAATTAAGCTTGAGTCTACCACTTGGCGGGGCTAGCCACTTAGCATTCTTCCTCTTTCCTTTGATAGGCCAAAAGGCTCATTTGAAGCAAAACCATATGGGAGTTCAAGCGATTTCCATTTTTTCATTGCCTAATCATGTCATCGTGTGAATGATTTGGTCCTGGTGTTAGATGATCTAAGCTTGACAAAAATACATTCCACTTGTCACAAACACTATTTCTTAGTTACCTCTCTGACAACAATTTATTTTTCATTAAAAATTCACCTATTATGCCCCTTATAGAAATGTGAAGCTATCATTAATGGGCTTATTTCCCAAAAACTTACCCAAACAAATTTAAAGTAAAGGTGTGACCAACTATGGAAGAGATATAATAGGTATATTTGAAGAGCTTTAGACCAACCAAGTTTGATATATAGCCATATCCAACATGTGATGATACTGACAAATTAGTAACATACGATTCATCGTTTCCTCCACTTCTTGGTAGAATGGGCATCTCGATGGGCCTTCAATTCAAATATACCAAACCTTGTCTCCTATTAGATTTTGTTTCTGAAGTGCTATCTATGCAAAAGAACCTACCTTTGGAAGGCAATTTGGCCCCTAACATAGATCAACAAGCCATGAATTGTTTATAGGAAAGGAGTTGAGGATCTAATAACCCATCTTGATAATATACATGCTTGATTTGGCATAGTGAAAAATAAGCTATCCTCGTGTGAAATTAAGGCTCTTTGATTTTGAAGCTCTTCTATAATTTTCCTTCATAATGGGAGTGGAATGGGTGTCTCATTGAAGTCCTTCTAACCCTATTTTGTCATTTAGTTTAGCAATTAAGGTCCTATTGGCAATCACATTTTTTCCCCATGTATCTTCCATAATGTCCTTGTATTTGTTGAAATTAGATATACTTGTGATTGGCGGGAATCTATTCCACAAGTTCAACCAAAATTTACACTTCTACCATTGTTGATCACCTAGTTGGGATGTTCTATAATGAGAGAGCAACGATCTAACATGAAGTTCCAAATTTGGGAGCCATTAGGCGAGTTAGCTATTGATAGAATATTGGCTGGTTACTTAGAGTCAAGCTATTTCCCTTGTAAAATTTGGCTCCACATTGCCTCTAGGTGGACATGCATTTTCAAATCACATTGGCTTTAAGCATTGTATTTTGCTTTGACAAAAAATGAATGTTGATTTTCTCCTTTAGCCTTTCACTTTAGAACAATGTCCTAATTGATGAGTGGGGTCCACTTTGTATCATTGGATCCTTCCAAGGGGAATCTCTTCATTATTCTATTCAAACTAGACATCACCTTCCTTGTGAACTATATACAAGACATCATGTAGATTAGGACTGCAAAGATAGTTTCCTTGATCATCAAAATTTAAACTTGTTCTACAAGTTTTGATAATATCCTCCCATAAATTTGTTCTAAAAATTCCTTTGAACAAAGGTACACCCAAATATTTGTTTGGGATCATGCTAATGTTGAAGTCAAGATGAGCCATGATCGGCCTTTACAATACATTTGGGTGTTGGAAGAAAAATGCATTTGATTTTTTGCAATTTATGATTTTCCCAGAGGTAGCAATGAGTCTATCTAGGGTGGCCTTGATCACATTTTCTTCCATTTGTAGATAGCATCATCCATGAATTTTTGATGCGTTATTGAGGGCACATCTCTAACTATCTGCACACCCCACCACAAACCTTCTTGTACCTTCCCTTTGATAGCTTGCCTAAGCATTTCACCATTAAAACGAAGAGGAAAAGGGATAAAGGGTTTACTTGCTTCAATCCTCTCAATGCCTCAAGGAAGCCACATTGGTTCTTGTTTACCAAATTGGAGAAATGAGGGGTAGAGATACAATTGGATATCCATTCTAGCCATGCCTTCTCGAAGTCGAATTTCCTTAATATAATCATAAAAGAAGTTGGTTAACTATCATATGCCTTGTTGATTTCAATCTTGATGATCATATTATTATGTGACATTTTCCCCACAAGAAGAGAAAACTATGAAATAAACTTTTAGAATTAAAAGAGAGATAGAAAAATAAAGGATATTATGATCCTTTGGTTAAAAGAGAGATTAATAAAGAATACGTATAAAAAACTCTTTAAAAGAGGGAAGAATAATTATTTATTTAAAAATTTATTAAAAGGAAAGCTTTGTGAAAAGTTGTGATGGTTTGGAAACCACACCTTAAGGCTTATATAAATCATTCATGTGAGACTTTGAAAAGACTCAAGGGAGAAGAAGGAAGTGGTTTGGTGAGCTATGGGCATTGGAGAAGGGGGCACAAAGTGTGTCCAACCCGAGGTACAAAGTACACTCAGGACTGTCTTGGTTAGGGCTTGGGTATTTGCACTTGTGTTGAGCATTGTTTTGTTGAACCAACACTTGTGTAGAGCATTGCAGTATTCTTTGTTCACCTAGATTCTTCCATAGTAAGAGCCAATGCCACCAACATCCTCCTAGAGTGAGTGGCTTTTCCAAGTGTTGTTATTCAAATAAGTATTGAAAACCATTGACTCTAAAATATATTGAGAATATTAATTATATGTTCTGGTGTTAATCTATATGAATAATATGTATGTGTATTTAATTTATTATGTTAATTATTTACTTCAGAATCCTTGTCAATTATTACATATTATAGTCACATTAGTTAATCTATATTAGGTATTCACATCCTTTTAGTAATATTACATCTTGTAAATTACCTTCTCTAACATTTAATCTATTAAATACGTTGCTAATACTTAAACTACTTTAGGAGGAAAAGTGACATTATACATACATTTTTTATTTGAGAAAACAATTGAATGTGTGGCTTCATGAGCAATAATTATGGTGTAATAGTCCTTGGGGTGAAATCGCTTTGTTGAAAAGAACTTAGATTTGTGAGAACATATTTGAGGCTACTCGCTATTACCTTTGAAATGATTTTGTATAGAATGTTGTATACAGATATAGGATGAAATTCGACAAAAGACTTGCTTGAGAGTTTCTTTAGAATGAGAGCAATATTGGTTCTATTGATATCTTTGAGAATCCTTGACTATGCTTCTCACATCATGACCAATAATTCCCCAACATTTTTGATGGAAACATGCTAGAAATCCATCCAAGTTAGGATCCTTGTTTAGGTGTAGATGAAATGCTACAAATTTGACCTCTTCCTCTAAGGTTGCTGCCATGAGAGCTGAGTTGTCCTCTTTAGAAACCAAGCTCAAGATGTCAAGCAAGCTTGACATATTCATCATATTTTAAGCCTCTTTTGTTGCTAATAGATCTTTGAAAAAAGAGACAACCTCATTTTGAATGCCTTCCATCTTTGTTAATATGTTTCCCTTAGTTGATCTAATGGAATCAATTCTATTTTGAGACATTTGGACTTTAGATGCTTTGTGGATTTTTTTGTGTTCAAAGTCCCTTGCCTCCAAACAAGTTTCTCTTGGTTTAGATTTCCAACATATTTCTTCTCTGGCTAGGACTTGAACATGTTTTGCTTCATTAGATCTTTCTCTTTGATGTAGTCTGCCTGGTACATTCCATGTGCAATCATCTCCAATTCTTTCTCTATTCTCTACTTTTTCTAAAATGTTCTTGAAGGAAGTCAAGTTCCACTCCTTTAGCCATGCTTTTAGGAAACATAACTTCTAGGAGAAGTTGAACATCTTTGGTCCCCTCTAGATCTTGACACTCAACCACTAAGTATGAATAAGATCCATTATTTTGTCACTTCTAAACCATATTCTTTCAAACTTGAAGGGGCATTTAATTGAGGGTCTAGCTTTATTAATAGATAGGACCAAATTGTGCTTAGATATAGAAATGGGGCAAATGGATGAATCCAAAAGGTGCTCCAATTTGATTTTGCTTGGTGATAAGAGAAAATCTAATCCCTCAATTGGTTCATCACACTCCACAAATATGCTAGCCCAACCTTGCGATGGTTAATGAAGAGTTTTGCATTCAAAGAACCTAATTTTGTTTTTTAAACACATTACAATATGGACCAAAAGTGTGTCAATGTGGCACTTGGTTGAGTGCCTTTTGTTAGGGATGTTTACACCCCTAAAATTCTAAGTAATGATCTTCATTGATCTCTAAGGGAGGGTTTTCCTCCCTTAGATTACAACAGATATTGGTTGATGCTCTTGATTGGCTACCGATCATCACATTCTCCTCTCTTCACTGTTTATTTGTCTTGCGGCCTCATTTTTTCATGAATATGATGTTGGCCTTAAAGACTCTTTAAAGTTTGATTGGCTGATGCAATGCATGCCAATGATGCCTAAAGGGTCATTAATCTCATTTTTGGAATCAATAGAATTTTGAATCCTCATCCTTGCTCACCAATTCTCTTGTATTAGAGGGGACATTTCAAATGGGACAAATGCCAATTCTGCAATGTCCTTTGGGCTATTTGTCTCTCCCCCATTGCATTGTTGAATTTCTTTGTGTAAAGTGGAAGCAATATATTCTGCCTTCTTATTTGATTTTGGAGCACTCAGAGATGAAGGGTCTTTGGATTTGGTTTTAGCAACCCACTTCTATTCTTTCTTGTGATTGGACTCCCAAACAGTAGATGGCAAAATGTGATTAGTTCTCACACCCAAGGGAAAAGCATTTGTGATATTCTATATCAACAAACTGATTCCATTCTCTGCTTTTGTAGATATTATGAAATCTTTGAGGATTTCACGAATTGAAAGAATACATAAGTATGCGTAACGTCTGGAGTTGCTGTTAAAGGTCTCCTGATCGACGGAAACAATATTCCACATATTGTTTTCGATTTGTGCGGGCCCTATGACTAGCTAGTATTCCTTCGAGAGATAAACTTAATCTAGGAGAGAGAATTGGATGGAGAGAAACATATGGATCAAAATAAGGGCACCAATTTTGTATGTAGAGGTTGGCATTTTCCATTTTCCATTTTCTAGGGTCCATTATTGAGGAAAAGTTTATCTTTTGTCATCTCGAAGATGTTTGTGAAGAAATATTTCTAGAGAAACTTAATTGAAATATCCACCTTCCAATTTTCTGCCACCCCGCTTCAAATGCTACTCCTTGACAGTCGAGCACCAAGGAACTTTCCAACAATCATGCGATTGATGAGCATAGTTTTGTGTTTGAGGGGCTCAACCCTATTGATCATTATCTTAAGTTGTGATTTGATTTTTATACTTTGTCATCTTTTGAGTGGTTTTGTGTGTTAGCTTTGCTTCCATCCCTTAGATGAATTTTGTTCTACCTTTTTTGAGAGTGAGCCATTTTTAACACATGCACATGTATGCACACACACATGCTCATGCACAAACACACACATACACACGGAGATGTACACAAACACACACATGCACACACACAGACACCCATGTACATACATTAATTTTTACATGCTTTTGTTTGGACAAATTCAAAATGAGCATACACATGCGCATGCACACATACATATCATTTTTACATGTTATTTGTATGGATAGACCAAAAATGAATCCAACACTCAAAAACTTTACCAGATCCCCAAATTGAATCCATGAACCTAAACCAAGATCTAAACAAGAATGGACAAGATAGCATAGAAGCCAAACCATATCCTGTTTGCTTGAAAATTTACTAAACATTTCTTTATGTTTCTTTAGTTTCTATTTGAGTGCGTTGTTTACCTCATTAATTACAAGAGGTCATGCAAATCACTATGATAGAAAGATTGGTGGAGGTTGTAGGTTGAATGGTTATAACTTTTGTATTTTAGAAAGTAAAACATTATAAGTTTATACATATTGAAGAACATATTTCTAATTTCCAAGATCACCCAAAAGGTGCAAGGAAAGAGCATACTCTTGTTCTCTAGACCTCTAGGACTCGATGACTCTTGATTCCCAAATGAGCCTCAAAATTTCTTATTTATAGATTACAAATCATTGAATGAATCGGTAGAAAAACATCTAATCTAGAAACCAAGGTACTAGGTTAGCTAGAAAGTCAGGTTTGTTGGAATCTTATGATGACTATGACAATCACTTTTGACTTAATAAGAAATCTTTTTTTATTAAAGAGAAATATTATTTGATGCAAAAGATAGGGGATATGGTATTGGTGGATTTAGCATGTCTTCCACTTCACTCCACATGTCATTTCCATCTATTGGTCTAAAAGGATTGTATTTGGAAATTATGCTAAGCATTCTAGTTTGTGTTATTGTTTATTTGCAAATCAATATGGAAGGACTCTCATACCAATCTCCTAATAATAGTATTAATTACAAGTTTCGAGGAAAACATTTCCTCTTCATGAATGATAGGAGGGCCAACATTTTTAACAAGTCTATAAGAATCCATTTGCATTACATTATATCTTGATGATATATGTCTAGTTTTGATGTATACCAAGATCAACATATTTTTGTAACTAGAGTTTGTTATTAGGCGAGGAATTAGTATTTCACCTCCATTTTGTATGTTGAATACATAAATATGAGCAACACTAGTATTTTGCAAGTCACAAGAATCTTCTCCAGATACTCTAGTATACCTTGGAATAACTCCTTTCTTAAGAATGTGAAGTTGTATATATTGAATCAACCTTATGAAATTAATATTTTTGATCCTTATATAAATGTATCTTAAATTTGGTTGATGCATCATCATAGCAGGTGGTTGATTAAACCAATCCATAATAGAGTTATTTTTTCAAATTGTATGTTGTGTTGTGTAATTAAATTAGTAAAATAATCCCACTAATGAATATATTTGTTATGACCATCTTTCCTTCCATGGTCCTTCACTTCGTGTTGAATGAACAAGACAACTGAGAGGGGGGTTAAATTAGTTGTATCAAATTAAAACTTCAAAACCCCCAACAGTAATCAGATCCATGCTTATTCATTAAACCCTTAATCTATTATAATGTTTGAACATGAAATGCATATAACATAATCTGAAACAACAAACCCTAGGAGGGAAAAACCATGGTGAGGATTAGCTCACAATATAAGTAATTGCAAAACTGGTACAAGGAGGCTCACTACCAGAATATGACACACTATCCAGAAAGACTCACAACATAGGCTCATTGCTTGAATAGAAAGAAGAAAGAAGATAGAATGTTACAAAGAGAACACAATCTCAATGCAACAAAGAATCCACCACAATAGCTCCAACAACACTCGTGACCTTCAAGAGATCAAGATACCTCCAACTCACTGCATTTCACACATCTACACTTAATTTCACATCACAATATTTAACTTTATTCACACTCCATCTCATATCAACTCACCTTGCATTTATACCATCCACAACTTGAAAAACATTTTCAAGTCAGCTACACACGCCTTACATTTTACAAATTTAAAAATAGATTGACACTAAGCATTCCCACAATGGATAAGAGTGAAAGTGGACCAATACAAAACTTAATTGGGACCCAAATCAACTGTTACACGCCACACTATGCCTTCATCAATACTTGAACATCTTCAAATGTAGTGTAAACACCAGGTCGACCGTTACCTGTGCAAACACCATTAAAATTTGAAGTACACACTTCCTCAAATCCAAGGATGACTTTAAAACCACACACCATGCTTCTAAACAATCTAGAATAATCCACAAACCACCTAAGATCCAACAAATTCTTTGCACCAATTTGTACTTCCAAAATGTACATAACTTGTACACTCAAACTACACTGCCAAACACTGTAACTCAAAAATCCATCTTCTGGAGCATCAAACCATGAATCGCCTTGACATAGGCAAGAGCCCAACATCATTAACATACCTTTAGAATCACAAGACCTAAAAAAAATTGCAAAGAAACGTGGAGCGAAAACATTTCTCCCAAACACCTCTATAAGCAACACTGCAAAACTAGTTCACACACTGGTGAACATAACTTCTTTTGCACATCGATCTAAAAGCCCAAATTCTTGATATAGAAACTTTGAACACCTCTAACCAACATATCCAAACCACACAAACAAATATTCAATCGAGAAGAAATGCAAAGCAAAACTAGAGCACCTCTGCAACACTCTATTTCCTCGTTTTATCAAATTTCTCAATATCCTCGACATCTTTATCACTACCACAACCATAATCAGAAGAATGCAACAAATCAAAGCAACAATATTTTCCAACCACTATACAACTGACACCAATGACAACACAACCTTGTTGACATCAATGACAACACCTTCATACTTGAAACAATCTCCCTGTTTGTCATTGATGGCAACACAATATGTGAAAAACCATCAAAGACAACATACACAACATTCCTTACATGATTCTCTCTCTATCTCTCCCTCTTTTAACTTTTTCTTTTTCACATTCTTCACTCTCCTTCTGTATGGATAGAATTTTTCACATAACTTCTCTCTCCCCCTTTGACATCAATGACAAAGGATAAAATATTTTGCATTGTTCTCCCCCTTTGACACAGAACCAAGATACTTGCAACTTCTTTGAATACTCCCTCTTAGAAGTATACACCAACCAAATCAACAACCTTTACAAAATGATAACACTTACTCCATACTGTAACAATGTCACTAACTACTCCCCTTAACAGGTAGCCACCAACATCAATCCAAATAGAGAATTAATCCATAGATCCATTGGACTGATGCATCTCCATATGCATCTAGTTCAAAGAAGGATGGGCAATAGCCCCCAACTTCTCCTAGAGATACTCAAAAGTATCCTTAGGAAGATCCTTAGTAAATATTTCAGCAATCTAATCCTTTGTAGGTACATACTCAAGCTTCACTTCATTGTCCATAACCTTCTCTCTTAGAAAGTGATATCTACTTGAAATATGCTTTGTCCTTAAATGCATCATAGGGTTCTTTAAAATATTGACTACACTTGTATTATTATAGAAGATAGAAATAGGATCATCATACACCACTCCGATATCCTTCAATGTTTGCCTCATCCATAATACTTGTGTGCAACAAGATTTTGTTGCAATGTACTCAACCTCTACAATAGATAATGGAATTGAATCTTGTTTCTTACATAGCCATGAAACCAATTTTCATCCAAGAAAGAATGCACCACCACTTGTATTTTTCCTATCATCCACACAACCAACTCAATTTGCATCTGTGTAGGCACTCAATGTGAAATCAATATCCTTAGGATACCACAAGGCATAATCTAGAGTTCCCTTCAAATATATGAATATCCTCTTTATAGCTGCAACATGTCTCTTTAGTTTCTTGCAATATATCCACAAGACAAACTGCGTGCATAATATCCAGTCTAATAGTAGTTAGGTATAGCAATCCACCAATCATAGATCTATACATGCTCTGATCAGCCTTAGAGGATTCATCATCCTTGCTCAATTTGCAACAAGTAACCATAGGAGTACATACCGATTTGGAGTTTTCCATTCCAAACTTCTTCAACATTTCTTTAACACTTTGATTGTGAAATGAATATGCCTTTATCTATTTGTTTGATTTGTAGCCCAAAGAAGAAATTCATCTCCCCAAACATAGAAATTTCAAACTCTTTTTGCATCTCTTTTGCAAATTTCTTGCACATAGCTTCATTGCCTCCAAAAATTAAGTCATCAAAATACACAACCACTATCAAGATTTGATATTTCTCAACCTTAAAATAAAGATTACTATAGATGTGGTGCCTTTATTTAATCCTTATTGTATCACATACTTGTCCAACCTTACATACCAAGTTTTAGGAGCTTGCTTCAATCCATACAATGCCTTCTTCAATCTACAAACCATATTAGGTTTATCTAACAACTGAAATCCTTCTGGTTGTTCCATATAAACTTCTTTTTTCAATTCTCCATTCAAGAAAGCAGACTTCACATCCATCTGATAAACTTTAAAATCCTTATGTGCTACAAATGCTAAGAACATCCTTATCACTTCCATTCTAGCCACCAGAGCAAATGTATCCTCAAAGTCTATTCCTTCAACTTGTGAGTAACCCTTACACACAAGTCTTGCCTTGTTTCTTACCACTTCTCTATTCTCATTCAGCTTGTTTTCGAATACCCACTTAGTGTCAATTATGTTCTTATTTTCAAGTCTAGGAACAAGTTCCCAAGTTTGATTCTTCTCAATTTGTATAAGTTCTTCTTTCATTCCCTTCATCTAGTATCCATCTTTGTGTGCCTCACTCATTGTTTTAGGTTCAAATTTATAAAGTTAACATAGATTTACCTCTAATTTAGTTACACTTCTTGTCAACACACCTTTTCTTTTGTCTTCAATGATCTATTTTTCGAAATGATTTCTCTGTACATACTTAGGGGTCTTTTCTTGAGCTTCTTCCTCTTCATTTTGTACTTCCTTTTCCTTAGATTTTTCTTCTTCTTCTTCTACACAAGCAAGTTCATCTAATTCATATCCATCTATTACCATTGAATTCTTCAAACATTCATCTACTTTAACACTTGCACTTTCAATAATCTTTCTCAATATTTTATTGTAATATTTGTAAACTTTGCTCTTAGTAGAATATCCAAGGATGATACCTTCATCTGACCTTGCATCAAAATTTCCTAAGTTTTCATAATCTCTTCTGATATAGCATTTTCTTCCAAACATTGTAAAGTACTTGACAATAGGGATCCTTCCGTACCACAACTCATAGGGAATCTTTGTACTATTAGCTTTTGCTTGAACTCTGTTAAGTATGTAAACACCAGTATGAATTGCTTCTCTCCAGTAGACTTATGATAGGTTAGCTTCTGTTGATAATCAAAGCTTGTGCTTCTTTGACAGTCTTATGGGAAATTCAACAAGTGGGGGATTGATTTGCGCCTCACTGAATACCTCTAGGACTTTTATAAAAATCCAACTCTTCTCCGAGTTTTGGAGAAAAGGGTAGAATGAAATGTAAACATAAAACATAAAAATGGCGATATGCCAAAGCTTTTACAACATTTCAAACCCAATCTTTCCTATGAATGATATATTTAGACACATAATGCCACAACCCTTCATTGTTGGGAAGAGAACGAACATAAAAGGCTAACTTCAAGCACAGTGCAGTCTTTCAAATCTCCCTATAGGTAGTGCTCATTAAGGTCTGATCAAACATAAAAATTTCCAAGGTTAACAAAAAAAGATTTAGAAATTGCATAAACTCTCTCTCTTATTACAACACAATATAGCAAAACAACAATCCTTTAGAAAAACAGAGAATTCCACAAACATAATCCAATTTTCACAAGTTATTATCCTACCATATAAGCCTACAACATAGAAATCAACAACTTAAACTATGTGAATTCAGCTTGACACAATGTTTTATTCATAACGAAATCATAAAGAAGGAAAGCTTGATAAAGGCCATACATGCACAGTCTCAAATATTTCTTCCAAATAGTTTGTGCTTAAATATCAAATGAACTTTAAAATAGAGGTCGGATGCTAATCTGATAATAGTTTGAGTATAAACAATATAACATGTCTGAGAAAATAAATTGTGCAATTCTACTTCTAAAAATAGTTCTATAACTTAAGAAAACTAAAGAAACTTTTTCCTCAGCAAAGGAAACTGAAACTTGGAATCCAACCCTTTGTTCTATCACCGCCTCTCCTTTATAGCTGCAAAAACAGAAAATTGCCGCCACAACAGAAAAACAATTGCTGCTAGATGTTAACATTTGAAAGCACACGATCTTATCATAGATCTTTAGTTAGGTCACAACAATATTTTCTGATGAATTCTCAATTGCCACATTAATGCCTTTTAGATATTTAGCAAAAATAGTTATCTAAAAACAATCAGATCCTAGAAAACAACCTGGAAAAATTCTAGTTGACCAGTCATGTAACCCAATGAAGCCGACTCAAAGCCTCCATCCTGAAAACCAAAAAGGAGCCATCAAGCTCTAACAAACTCCAACAAGATAGCTTGATAGAAACACAAACTGTCTGCAGCAAAGAGATGACATGTCAAACGGGTAGAAAGCTTCAAATTTGTGAAAATCTCTCTTTAAAGAAATCTCCACCGAGCTAACACTTGTCCCGACCTTCTTTCGAAAGAAAAGGCGGTAAATGAAAGATGTGCAGCCACCACATGGTAGATTGTGCACCTTTTCGAACAACTTTACTTGAGCGCAAACACATTCGAAGCCAGAAACATAAAAGCTGAAAATAAAAAAATGATTAAGGAAAAATTGCTTCACAATTTTGGTGACTCATAGGGGGCCTTCACTTGCAGAGGCACAAACTTATGCCTCTGGTAATTCTTGGAGTTTGATGAAAGCATAATTTAGCGCCTCCCAATCTGCATCAGTTAGTCAGACGAGAGTACGGATGAGCCTATATACTTGGCCTAACTCGAAGACTTTATTGAAAGAAACAAATCCCTATATTGCAAAAATCGCCCCAAGGTGATAATAGAGTCGAGAAAGAGGAAAGATCTTGCACTCGATATCATCAACAGTGTGCATCGCATTTGAAATTGGGAATTTTGTACAAGTTTGAACCTTATGTTGGATTGCATCCACGACCTTCTCAACTGTCAGGACATCTCCATCTAGTGAAAGAAGAGGAGGTAGCCTGAAGCTAACTAGGACACCAAAGTCCTTGATTTCATTGACCCGCTTGTTCAACACCGTCTAACACTCTTTGCACCTTGTCGCGATTTTATGGTAGTTGATGATTTCGTTTGCTTTGACGGAGGGGGATCTTCAATCGGGAATCCATGCACCTTTTAGGGCCACATTAGTGGCCACACACAACCTAGAAATCAGGTTTTACAATTTTGCCACTCGGGGAGTACATATCTGCATAAGTTGATCAGCCATCGAGCCAACCTTCACATTTAATTCCTATACGTCCCTTGAGAATTGTAAAGCAGACCCAAGAATGGTAACTGCAAATATGATCCTTTCCCAATGCATAGACATTAGCTTCTTCAATATCAAGAGGGTCCCACACTCTTGTACAACAGCTAGCACTTGATTAAATTGAGCCTCTCTTGCTCTTTCACTTTCCCCCATTTGACTCTTTTCTCTGAGGATGTTCGTCAGTTCTGAATTCACTCTTCTGACCTCTTGTTTTGAATTTTCTGCTTCCGCCTGGGCCTTTTGTAGATCGTCAGAATCTTGAGACCAAACACCATCTAGCTCTCTTCTTATGTTTTCTTGAGCATGCTTGTTCTCTACATTTGTCTGGTGCTCAGTAGCCAACTCAATTTTAGCATAGAGCTGAAATTGTTCACCCTGGGCTTCCACAAGCAACTTGGATGTCTCTCCATGTCGGCTTTATATTTTCCTTATGTGGGCCATCTCGACATCTCTGGCTTGAATCTCGTTTTGCAGCCCACTCATTATTTCCTTTACTTTTATCAGCTTTGCCTCGTGCTTCTTCAATGTTATGTCTAGTCTCTCATAGTCTGCATATACCACCTTCTAGGTGGCCTTAGCTAGGACCACTTTGTCACATGGGAAAGTTTCGTTCAAATCTAGGCCTATGGCTATGATGTCATAGTCCTCCATCTGAATTTTTCTCTTAGGCTTGCACACAAGTGGCTTCATGGTAGTGATCAACAAAGAATTTCACTCTTCATTGAAGCAATTTTTCTTGGTAGCTGGCAACGCGACATTCTTTAACAATCATTTTTTCTTTCCCATCTATCGGGCGTGCTTGGTTGCATCAAAATTCTCTTAGAGACTCTAAGGGTATGAATACTTCATGAGGTGATGGAAGCACTAGGTGGGAGACTAAAAAGGGTGACAAAAGGAGAAACTTCAGATGCATGAGCATGCAAGGAAGTAAAAGGGAGCGTTATCATGGAAAAAGGGAGGATGCCAAATTGAGATTGGGCAGGGGAAACACCAGTCGGGGTGAAAAGAGAAACAGGTAGAAGGAGAGGTTCCTTCCCAAAAGCAGATGGACCGAGAGTGACTATCAAAATGAATTTTTTTTCTCTTTCAATGGGGGCCCTTGATAGGGCTATTAGTGAATCAACAGCGGCCGAAGCAGATGTTGCTCGTTCGGTGCGTGGGGTTGCTACTAAAAGTTCATTAAAAATGGTAGGGGGTGTATTAAGGACTACTAGCTTAGGGTTCAAGGACAAATGATTCCTTTCCACAGAAGGAGGCAGAGGAGTAATCAGAGATGGAGAGGTAGGAAGAAGAGGGGGAGTAAAACTTACCTAGGCCACAGTGGTCAAAACATTTTGAATAATAGACTCCACTTCTTCTCCTCAGGTTGATGCATCAGGTGCACCTAGATCTTGGACTCGTCTTCTCTTTGCACAATTGAAATTGGTACATTTTGATCCTATGGCGATTGATCCCTCTGAAAATTGGCCTCCGACAACCATAGTGGACCCTTTTGGGGACCGTTGGGTCCTTTTTCCTTTGCTTTGAGCACTGGTGGAGGCCATGACTTGTGAGTCTCTTTACCTCAAAACTCTCCTCCTGTTGGATTCATGAGAATGAGAGGTATGGAATAGGAGCTTCTCTTCTAATATCTCATGACTCATCTCTGGATTACTATTGTCGGTGTCGGCCTCTTGATCATAAATGTCCTCAAACCTTTCATCGTGTGGCTGAAAATATTTGAACGAGGCATTGGGGCATTTCAACTCTTGTTGAAACCTCCAAAAGTTTTCCTTCTTTCTTTTTGACCAGCCCCCATGCTTTAATTGTGTGTTGAGGGATTTATCCATCGGGATGTTCTTCTGGTACTCCACTTGCGGTACATAGAAATTCAACCATTTTGGTCATTTGAGTGGAATCAGGCCAAGTCAATATATACTTCCAAATTTTCCTGAGTCAAATTCATCCTCCTCTCAAAATACTCCTGAGTCTCATGTTTCAAGGTGAAGCGCTTTGTTAGGTTGTAGTCCCACTTGTCATAGATGAGAACCAAGCCTAATGCCACCAATAGATTTGTAAGCTCACCCTCTGGTGCCATAGGCGTTGTCGACAAGGGTTACCTGATGGCATGCCTCCAACATGAAAACTATGTCTATTACAAATTTGGGGAGTTTGAAAGGTTCCTTGACAAAACCATGAAATCTGATAAATGTAAAATCCTCTCCCAGGAAATAATGCACCGGGGTCGATAGAGTTTCCATCCATTGTGAGACCTCAAAAGAGAAATGACCCAAAGGGTGTGGCAAAAAATCTTGAAGCACTGGCCTCAGAAGATGATCTACAAACAAGTAATAATCCCCTATTTTTTAAAGTACATGGGTCCATATAGAAACTGGCTAACAACAACCTTTTACATCTAGTCTAGACATTGGGATGTTTCTCTCCAGCCACTCAGAATTCTGATGAAAAATCAAGTGGGCCAAGAAAGAAGAATACCTGAATTTATACTCGGTGTTATAATTCTTCAATTGCTCCAACATTTATCTGGCTATTACATCAGAAAATCGTAATATTTATGATTCTTCTCGGGTGAAATCACAATATTGTGTCTCACTTTTTGCCCAAGATGGACATTTACATCAGTATTTTTAACTAAATTTTCAACTTTGAAGACCTATAACAACTAAACCATAAAGAATTTGAAGATGATGTGAACTAGTGATTTGTGGAAATTTTTGTATAGATTCTAAATATATATTTTTAAATTTTTTCTGAAATAAATCATGAATCTTCCAACATCTCCTTTAATAAC
>VDFB02087380.1:0-14665 GCA_007258455.2 Sequoia sempervirens | reverse complement strand
TTTTTGTTGTCTCTCATTAAGATCTCGCTGTCCAAGAAAATGCTTCAGACTATTATGATCGGTTTTTACAGTGAATTTACTACCAATCAAGTACTGCCTGAATTTGGCCATCGTGTGCATGATAGCCAACATTTCCTTATCATAGATACTATAACTCCGTTCAGGACCTCTTAGTTTTCTACTCTCAAAAGCTATAGGGTGTCGATCCTGCATGATAACTGCACCAATACCCTCACCACTGGCGTCGCAATGTAACTCAAAGGGTTTAGTGAAGTCCGGTAGAGCCAAAACAGGACACGAAGTCATGAGAAGTTTGAACTTCTCAAAGCACGCTTGTGCTAATGGTGTCCACTCAAAAGCACCCTTCTTAGTCAAATCGGTTAGTGCATGAAAGTACGCCGCGTAGAACCCAATTAACAACCGATTTATAGAAGGCACACAATCCTACAAAACCCCTGAGCTGTGTCAATGTCTCAGGTGTAGGCCAATCAATGATGGCTCGAACTTTCTCTGGATCCATGCTGACTCCTGCACCGCTGATGATGTGTCCCAGATATAAAAGCTCTGCCATGCCTAAAGCACACTTGGACTCCTTGGCGTACAAGGACTCCCTGTCAAGTATACTCAGTACCTCATCCAAGTGAACCATGTGTTCCTCCCATGATTTGCTATAAACCAGGATGTCGTCGAAGAACACTAATACAAATTTCCTCAAGTGAGGATGGAAAACTCGGTTCATTGTAGACTGAAACGTGGCTGGAGCATTGGTTAAACCAAATGGCATAACCAAGAAATCATAGTGTCCACAGTGACATCTGAACGCAGTTTTCTCTATGTCCTCTTCTCGGACTCTGATCTGGTGATAACCTGTTCTCAAATCAATCTTTGAGAAGTAGCAAGCTCCATGAAGCTCGTCTATCAACTCATCTATCCGAGGAATAGGATACCTGTTCTTTATGGTTTTCCTGTTGAGCATTCTGTAATCAATACACATCCTAAGTGTACCATCCTTTTTCTTCACCAAAACAACCGATGAAGCAAAGGGTGACTTACTCGGCCTAATGTGCCCCATAGCTAACAGCTCCTTAATAGTTTTTTCAATCTCATCTTTCAAACGCTTGGGGTGCCGGTAAGGAGTAATCATAATCGGTTTCGTGCCCTCATCCAACTCTATAATATGCTCAATACCTCTATCCGGAGGTCTGCCTGGTGGAATAGCACTGAATACCTTTGCATGTTTGATTCGAAGTTCCTGCACATCTGGATGGTATGAAGAAGCTTGCTGATCCAACTGTGAAGGCATTAGCTTGCACTCAGCAGCCCACTCTACCATATCATTACGAATCAAACGTTCCATTCTACAGAGTGAAATTTCTCTGAGGTTGCTGTCCTTGATGGCTTTTAGAATATGATTTGTGCCATCAACGGTGAATTTCATCTCCATGTCACGCAAATTAAGCGTGAACTCACCTATTGCATGAAGCCACTTCATGCCAAGTACTATGTCCGTACCTCCCATGTTTACAACATAAAAATCTGCCTTGAACTCAAAATTGTTAAGTTTCAAAGGCAAGTCAGGTATCATCCTCTCACAGTTGAGAGTGTATCCATCTGCAACCTTCACACGTATGCCTTCAAACTGCTGAGTTTGAATTCCCCGTTTCTCTACTAACCGTGAATCGATGAAGTTGTGGGTTGCACCTGTATCTAGAAGGGATATGACCCTTTGACCAGCTAGGATCCCACGGAGTCTGAAAGAACCCTCTTTCTGCATGCTGGACATATGAGCCTCCTTAAGTTCTGTTTCCACTACAATTTCTGCCTCATTTTCTGACTCTTCTCCATCTGTATCATAGATTGGAGCTTGCTGATCAGAAAAATCAGTCAACGCTTCTCCCTCATAAAACCACTCCATATGCTTGTTCTGCCCTTTAGGTTTGAGGGGACAGTCATGATTAAAGTCATACGGACCCTTACAGTAAAAACAGAGTTTTCTTCTTCGTAAATCATTCATGGTTTCACGATCTAAAGGGGCTGTAAATTTCTTCTTTTGATCTGCATTATCAGCCTTCTTTGGATCTGATTTATTCTCCGTGTATGAGGTAGTAGGCTTCGAGCTGAATGGCTTACGAGGTGTAGATAGCTCCATGCTGCGAGCTTTCCTCATAGCCTCCTGTAAAGTAGGTGGATCAAATGCTTTTATCCAACCTTTCATGGGCTCGAAAAGACCTTCAATGAACAAGATGATCAGCCTTCTTTCTGAGATCCCTGTCACCATAACAGATAGTCTTTGGAATTCACCAATGTACGATTCCAAGCTACCTAACTGTTTCAGTTGTGCCAAATCTCTGAAGAAGAGCTCAGGATCCCTTCTGTCAAATCTCTCTACCAGTCTATCAGTAAACTCCTGGTAAGAGGTAATCCTGTCATGATGAAGAGTAGTCATACCATGAATCCACCAGTCATGTGCCACGCCATCAAGGTGAAGTGCTGCAAAACGAATGGCATCCTCCTCTGGCATGGGGCGTAGTGTCAAGAATGTATCAAGTTTACTAACCCAGGCACGTGCTGTAACTCTACCACTGCCATCATAGTGAACTAAGGTTAGTTTGTTGGTAGCCTGTCTGAGATCATTCTGCTTGTGTCTAGGCCGCCTGTCATTCCTGCTCCTGGTGTGTTCTCTCTTCTGGCTCATGAATCTGTCGAAGTTAAGGTGCTCCTTAACCCTCGGTGGCAAATTATCCCACTCATCATGCATAGCCATAATGTTATCTGCAAAATTAATCTCTCCACCCTGTTCAACTTCGTCCACTTCCTCAGCATCATCTCTGGTGAACGTAGGACATGTAGCTCTCTCATAGGTACGTGCTGGAGCTATGACTCTATGAGGCTCTCTGTGGATACTGCCATCTCGATCTGGATCCAAACTATGAGCTCTGTTCATTGTCAAATTTTGAACATTCGTGCTGAGTTGTTGAAGAATAGTTGCCCCCTGTTCTTGCCCTGCAACCATACCTCTAAGCACGTCTTTAGCTTCTCTGTCCTCATCCTCCCAAGTATTCCTGTGAGAACCTTCTCCAGCCCTGTTCGCCATATTGTCCCAATCTAATTCCTCTTCCTGCTCTGCAAACGGAAATGGTGGAAAAGGATTTTGGTCGCCTCTCTGATTTCTAGGACCCCCTCTGGAATAGAACTTGCCAAAACCCTCTTTGTGTGACTTCATAAATTTCTCAAACCCCACAAGCTGGCAGGATGTGAGCTCTGATACCACTGTGATGAGCCCTGCTGGCTCTCAGCTCAAAACCCTTATTTTCTTAAGTCTTTATGTGTTATTTATTTTTTTAGAGAATGTTTAATAGACAGAAGAGAAGGGGCGCACATCATAATTGCTCATAAAATGTGAATTTGCTCTTATTTCTTCAAAAAGAAAGTACAGAAGATATTATTTAACTCCAACAAATAGATTGAGAATGATAAACATACCGAAATAGCTCCAGATTATTTAATTAAAGAAGTTGCCAGATCTACAGCCTGGAAATGGTGAAAACATGCATATAGGTACGCCAAATCTCCAGAACTCATTTCTCCTGCTCAGAAACTGGATACAATGCTCTAGAAATACTGGACGCCCATGATGGAAGACCAAAATCAAACCAAATGGAGGCGTTTCAGCTTTCTTCTTCACACGCCTCTCTCTAGGCACGAATCCCAATGCAGGCCGTACGGCCAAGGAAAGAAGAGGTAGAATCTCTGATGGAAGTCTCTGAAGCTGTAGAAGGATGCGCCACCAGAAGGAAACCCTCAGTTATTACAAACAACAAACAATCTCAGTATCAATCTCTGTATGAATCTGTAGAACCTCTGGCTGAAGCTCTCAACATGCACTGATTCGACTGATCTTCCACAATCTCAAGAGTGCTCACACTGAAGAGGTATCGTTCTTCAATGGCAGTTTGTTCAAACCCTGATCACAGGAGAATGCACAGGCAAAATGCTCAAGGAAAAGTGAAATGGTCAAAAGATGAGTTTCATTTGCCAGGGAAATGCTTTATACCTAATTGGCACGCATTTCAAGAAAGTACGGCCTTTTGCATCATTTAAATCTTTTAATTTTTAATTAAGTCCTTCTCCATAGTTAAGACTTAATTCTTTGAGCGCACTTTTAATATTTTAAATCATTGAAATATAAAATCCCTTTTTTGAACACTTTAAGTGATATAAAATATTATTAAAGTCAATGTGACTTTAATAAAAAACATTAAGTTAAATAATTAACTTAATCACTAAAACATAACTCGCCAAAACTCAGAGTATCCCTCGTGTCCAAAAGCTGTGGACTCCTGAAATGCCAACGCCTGCTGTGAACCAGTCTCTGAGCCAAAACCAAAATGACCAAACTCTCCATGTATCACTGACCTCTAACCAACTGGCTAGCCCACAAGGGTCCAATAAAGGGCTAACACACTGTTCCTCGAGAACTGCCTAACGAGGGGACATCACAAACTTGCTTATCTTCATTTGTCTAGTTGACCTATTCTGGTCATTTGTTAACACCTAACTTAGGGTTTAGTTTGTATTTGGTGTGGGCTGGGCACGGGATTATTTACCCAGGCAAATCTGAGGCCCAATTCCCATGCTCAGCCTGCATTAACTGTGAACTGCATGGCCTTTCATATTTTTAGATTTACATTTTAATTTTTTGCTTTTTCTTTGCACTCCAGTTTTATTTTCTCTCATGGAAAGAAAAATAAAATGCTTCCACACCTCACTGCTACAAACACAGTTTCTCAGTTAATGGCAAGGGACTTTTACAAACAGTGCATTACAGTTAGGAAGCTGAGAAGAATGGTAGGAAGGACATTGCTCTTTGAGGTTTCTCCTTCTACTTCTCTATCCAATGATGGCTGATGAGTATGTGCATAAAAATGGCGGTCTTTTATGTTTGTATGCTACTCTTTCATTTTTATTTATTTATTTTAGTTTTGGAGAGTTGTACAGCTGTTGGATTTTATGACTTGTCTTTTTACAGTAAGTCTCGGAGTGCTGCATTTCTCTTAAAAAGCAATAATTACTGGCTTAACATTATTAAAAACAACACATGGTGTACTTTTTATTCCCTTTTTAAGTGTCCACCGCATTAGTATCATGTTTTGATTAAAAAAAATCTGCTTTTGTGGTTCGCTAGATTTTATCCTTGATGCTCCCACTTGTGAGCAACATGAAATGAAGCTCTCAGTGGGGTCCACACAAAGGGGTTTACAGATTTTAATATTCAGGTACATATGATCTTATAGAACTTTTGTGGTTGTTTTGTTTATTGCATGTATGCCATGTGATAATCTGAACTTAATTCCTGTTTTTAGGTTTAAAAACGTATATATTTGTGATTTTTATATATTTTTTGTATGGACATATCCGAAATGTATCCAACCACGCTTTTTTTGCTCTGCCCTGTACCTGTATCTTCATACCTGAACTGAACTTGAACCAGTAACTTCTCTTAACACTAACATGATTTCCCTCTTCCTTATAATCTGTCAAGAGGCCTTTGTTTTCATTCTCGAGCTAGGCATTCAATTTCCATTCAAGTGTTCTTATCTTATGCTAATGTCTTCTTGGTCAAGTGTATTTTTTTGTTATATTTCTTTTGTTTTCCATATGATAGATCCAGTCAAGGGGAGTCTCTATATATATAAAAATATGAATATTCATGGTATATTTACTTCATATAGTGCTCCATAACAACTTCAAGGTGAAATTTGATTTATTTGCAATCAGGATGTGAGTGGGAAATAAATATTGGCCTTATGATGCAGGCACTTCCTTTAGAGAGACCAGAAAGTGTCCGTAATTTCATATCGGTTGCTCAATTTCGACCAGAGAAGGTAAATTTTTCAAAACGTTTGCTGTGAAATCTCAAGTGCACTTATAGTGCCACTAGATTTGAAAGAGATGTGATTCTATCCTTTATTAGTTTCTGATTGAATGAGTTTCACATGGTTCTCCTGAAGTAATTTTAGTTTACAAAATCTAGGCCCATGGTATTCAACTTGAGTCATTTGCTGTTGCCGTGAGGAGAGTAAAATTAGAAGCACCGGATCATCCAGATGATCAAATTATACCAAGGCTTCAGTTAGTTGGAAGCTGTCGAAATAAGGAAGATCAAGATAGGTTGCTGGGGTTAAAGATGAAATGTGTTGAATTGGGAATAAGTAAACATGTTGACTTCTTTGAGAATGCGAGCTACAAGTAAGTCATCCCAAAATTTCAAAAACCTATATAAATACAACAAAGATGCTTTATATATTTGAAATTTGCTTTTATATGTGTTTTCACTGGGCTATAAAAATAAAAATTTAAAAATTGCCTCGTATATTTTCAATGACAGACATCCTTGCACAGTTTGTAACTTTGTGTAAGAATATGTCAAAAGTAGTCAATCAAAAATTCTGACAACGTATTTTTTAGTGTTACAGTAAAATATAATGAAATGAAATTTGAAAATAATTTTTGGGTCGTATGTTTAATTGCTTTTACTAAGTTGGAGAGTCTTGGTTTGGTATGCATGAGTTTCTGAAATGGTTACAAGGGAGCCAATCTCCCAACTAACTTAGTCAGACAATGTTAAAAAGAAGTTTGTTTTTCACCCAATTCAAGAAGAGTTGAGTCCGAGGATGCCCCTCTTTTTTAATTTTCGTATTCTTGTACAAATCCTTCTATTAGAAGACACTTATACTTGATGCATTCACTTTTTAGTTTTTACAAGGAAAATATCAATGCTTATTAGGCCCTCTTGCATTTGTTAAGCACATTTGATTCCTTATATTTCTATTCACATTGATTCATGGAATGCATATGAAATTCATTGGAAATGCCTTATACGATCACCAAAATTACTTCTAAAATATCTTAGGATTAATATAAATTAAGTTTGAGCAATTCATGGAATGCATATGAAATCTAAAGGAAAGATCTATGGTCACTAAAGTTACTTATAAAATAATTTAGAGCAATATAACTTTAGATTTGGACCTTCCATTGCTTTGTCATATCATGACTTTGCTATAACTTGAAAAGATCTTTGCCCTACTGATCTACATTTTTTACCAGTTTTACAATTTAACTCAGGCAATATACTGGAAATGAAAACTGACTTTAGTGCATTTTACTAATCATGCTATAGGAAATGGGTACTGAGTGATCAATCATGCGGGAGATAATGAAGATGGGTGATAGTGCCTTCAATAATCTGCAATAAATATTTGGCGTAGGAAGCCATCCCAGGCTAAGAGGTTACAAGGGAGAGTTTCAAATGATATTGTCAATATATTTTCTCCCCGACAGTTCTACTGATCATATCCCAATAGATTTAGAGATAGAGGTGTTGGAAAAATGTTGTCATTGATGTCAAAGAACAGCAATTAAGATGTTTATTAGAAGCAGAAATTTAAGGAGCAGAGATGTTATAAATAAGGAGCAGATTTAAATATGGAGAGAGAAAAAATTAATGCAACATTATATAGGCAGCATCATGGCTGACTGGTTTTGGAGATCAAGTCCAAAACCAAGCAGATAAGGCTTCTGCAAATTTTTGGTATTACAACAATTTTCCCTTCAACATGGCAAGGTGTCCATATTGGGAGTGTTTGGTGACAACATTGATAGTTGCAAGGAAAGGGTACAAGGCACCCTCTCCAAAATATTGAAGTGACAGGTTGCTCCAAGGTGTTATTTTAGATGCAAAACAAATTGTGGAAGATCAAAAGAAGCAATGGTGAAAGTTTGGATGCGCAATTCTTTTAGATGGGTGGATAGATAGAAGGAATTGCACCCCCTTCAATTTTTTAGTGGCTTCAAATGGTGAGTTAGTTTTTCTAAAGTCAATCGATGCCTCCAACAAAATAAAGAATGCATAAAATTTGAGCTTGATGTTGGAGGGGGTTGTTTTAGAGGTGGGCATAGAAAATATTGTCCAAGTTGTTACTGACAATGCAACGACATATGTGGCGGCTGGAAGATTGCTTCAAGAGAGGCATCAAACACTTTTTTGGACCCCTTATGCAACTCATTGCCTTGACCTTCTTTTGGAGGACATAGGCAAAATTGATTAGGTGAGACCAATTGCAGAAGAAGCAAGAGATATAACAAAATATATTTATAATCACCCATAGGTTCTTCACTTGATGAGAGATCACACCAAGGGGAAAGAGCTTGTGGGATCAAGTGCTACAAGGTTTACAACTAGTTTTCTAATGCTGCAAAGTATTTCTAGTTTATTGATTCCCTTGAAGCATATGTTTGTGAGTCAAGCATGGGTAGACACAATTTATTCAAAGAAGGCTGATGAAGAAAGGATCACAAAAATAGTTTTTGATGATGATTTTGCGATTAGAGTTATAGAGGTTGTCAAGGTAACTTAAAACTTAATTTAATTTTCAAATTGAATCCTCTATTTTTAAAATTTAAAAGTATTTTGTTTCATTGTAATTTGTAATATAAATTTGCATCTACTTTGTACTTTGTAGGTAATGAAGCCATCCAACACCATTACAGGGGGATGCAAATAGATTTGCCCCTATTTGGAAGATCATTGATCAGAGGTGGAACAATCAATTCCACTAATCCATTCATCCAACAGGATACTATCTCTACCCAAAGTTTTTCTTCTTTGATAGCTTCACAAATGCTAATGGGGAGGTTATGAAGGGCCTATCCACATGTATTGAGAGGATGACACCTATAGTTGAGGTGAGAGACCTCATCTTTTTTGAGTTGCACAATTATAAGACTAGGGGGAAGCTATTTTCTTCCCAACTAGCTATATGAGGAAGAACCACCCAAACACCAAGTAAGAAAAAGTGAAGTCTTATATCTTGCAAGTTATAAATTATAATTATTAATATAATATTGTTTATTTACAAAATCATGAATATCTTATTTGTAGATTCTTGGTGGGAAGATTGGGGTGGAAATACCCCAACTTTGCAAAGGTTAGCCCTTTGAATTTTATCTCAACCTTGTAGTGCTTCTAGTTGTGAGCGCAATTGGAGTTTGTTTGACTCCATTCACATGGAGAAGCGTATAATTTGATTCAACAATGCCTCAATGATCTTGTTTTTGTGCAATACAACCTTAGATTTTGCATAAGAAAGGTGGAGGACCAACTAGAGAAACTTATTGATTGGATGAGATTGATCCCTATAGTGATTGGACTGTGTAGGATGATGAGCTCTCCTTGCTTACAGAGGATGAGATTGCTGATCTCTAGAGGCAACCTATGGAGGATGTGGTTGCAACAAAAACAAGGGAGATTGGATTGGATGACACTGATATGGTGGAGTCATTGCCATCTACTAGTAGGGTGGAGCCATAGGCCCAATCTTCTACGCCTAGCAGGGAACAACAATCAAGTGTGAGGACCATACCCTCGACCCCCTAATTTTTCACTAGGTTGGGGAAGAGGAAGTTGTAAAAAAATTGTAATTTTTTACTTGCCTAGATATGAAATTTATGATGATGATTTTCAAAGACAATCATCATAAATTCATAATACTTATCAACTCATAGCGAGCTATTGTATCCACTATCCGGCTTTGCATGATGATGCCATTTTGTAATCCATATGTATTGAATGTATTGAAGAATCAACTTTAATAGAAAATGCCTCCTCATGGTTTTTCAGACTCATTTGATACATTTTTTAATTGAATTTTGCATAGAAAATGTTTTTTTAAGAAATTTTAGTATTTTTAAAGTTGTCAAGTTTTTGCTAAGTCAAAAATTTTGGGCTTGCTGAGTACTCTCCAAGTCCAAGTTTGCGAACAATGCCTGGCATCAATCACCTCCATGCTATAGGTGACTACCTACAAACCCTCTTGATACAATGGTTAGCTCTGGTTTTCATTACTTGCATGATGGGGTAACAACCAACTCAACCACTCTAGTATCACATCTTGGATATCCCTTGGCAATCCTAAATCTCCATGATACAAGTGAATGTCGGCTAGTCCATAAGATACTGTAAGAGACCAGGTGTCTCTCAACCCAAGCATTGACTAAGAATGCAGGGTTTTGTTTGTTTTGTTTGTTTTTTGATTTTTTTGTGGTTTTTGCAAATAAAGGAGATGGTACGATTTTGCATTAAATGCTTCTAAAAATTATGATAAATTCTAGAATGCGAATTTGAAGTAAATGTACTCATAAATTGGTGCCTGAAGACTATTAATCTTGCAAATCGATTACAATAATAGATCTATGATGTGTGAGCCAAAAGGCAAGCATGCATAGGGAAAAAACAACTATTAAATGAGTAAGAAACCTGGTATTTTATTGCAGCAATCTGATAACCAGCTATAGCATTCAATGTGCACAAAAGACAAAGATATCTAGCTCCAAATTGATCACAGATGCATCCAAGGAATTGTGCGACCCCAATGGAAGTGAATATGCAACAAAAAGCAAGGCGTTTCAAGCTTTAAATCCACACGCCTTCCAGCAGAAACAGTACGGCTATGGCAGCAAGCAAAGAGGCCGTACGGCTGAGAAAAGAGATGCCAAAATACTGGAACAACAAGATATAATCGATTCCTTGCCTTGATAAATACGTTCTTCTCAAACCCTTTCTGATTTTTCCTCTGTAAGCACAAATATGATTTCTGAATAAAGTCACCCTGATGGACAAGCTTCAACTGGTATTTCACAGCCTCAGTATGTCTGATTCTGAAGAGTTGATGTTCTCCAAAACCTGATTGCAGAAACCCTTGTTTCTCCAACTCCAAATGTTCTCAAAGAGAAAAGACAAAATTTGAATAATCATATCATAATGAGTTCTATTCTATCTTTGAGAAATAAATACCTCTCAAAAATTCGACCCCCTTCAAAAAAGCAATTTAAATGCATTTAATAATATAAAATTCGCCTCTTTTGAAACTTAGGCAATTTCATTAATAAATGGCGTTCTTTTTTAATGAGTAATAAATACTCATTTAATATTAATATTACTCCACTATTATAAAGTATTAAATACTTTATAATTCACCATTAATTAATATTTTAATATTTCACTTAAAGTGACTTTATAATATAAAGTCATAATAATAATTATTTAATTATTATTAAATGCTCCCTTATTCACCATTTGCTCATCAAACTGTCAAACTGGGTCGAAACTGAGATGACCAACTGAACCAGGTGCCCTGCTAGAAATAGTAACCCCTGTTTGCCTGACTTACTATAAATAGTAAGTGTCTGAATATCACTTTGTAAGTCTCTGCAAAGGCCCAAACCAGAATCAACTGATGGAGTGATGTCTCGAAACTCTGGATAACTGCCAAGGACAACCCTCTAATCAAAACTGTCAGCCTACGAGGGTCAAATTGATAGGCTCACTCCTCAACAAACAACGTCAGCTAAAATGGGGACATTACAGTCCGCCCTCCTTGAAATTGCTTGTACCCAAGCAATCTCTGCAAATAAAAATGCACCACACCACCTGGATCCCAAGGGTAGTGTCAGTTAACGTCCCTGATAGCCACAACTGACTCCTGTAGCTCCCACAACTGATCAACTGGAATGGAATGCCATCCCCTGTCAATCGCAGTGCTGTCTATCATAGGATCAAGAAACTCAAGAGGAAGCAAGTCAATCTACAAGCAACACTTGCTCGCTAAAATTGCACGAGATATACTG
Source organism: Sequoia sempervirens (assembly GCA_007258455.2). Lineage (NCBI taxonomy): Eukaryota > Viridiplantae > Streptophyta > Pinopsida > Cupressales > Cupressaceae > Sequoia > Sequoia sempervirens. The sequence goes on along the minus strand of VDFB02087380.1, from coordinate 2,977 downwards.
TCATCCAACATATCCAGCACGTGCATACTAGAACTGTGCACCTGAAACAAATCGTGTACGTGCGGATCAAACATGAAACCATATACACTCTGCACCGTGTACTCACTGTGAAACTCCTCCGAAAGCTGAGTCTGAAATCCCAGTGCACAAGTAGGATCCCAAACACTATCATCACTCTTCCCACTAACGAGAGAGATAGAGCGTAGGCTTCCATCTGTAATCCCCCTCAACACATATTTCTTGCCCTGTACCTCAAATCTCATCTCCATTTTAGGCAAGTTGAGGGTGAACACACTAATGTCTTGAAGCCATCTCATACCCAACACTAAATCCATCCCACCCAGGTTGACAACATAAAAGTCTTCCTGCAACTCATATTCATTCAGCATGAGGGTGAGATTACAAATTCGTCGAGTGCAAGTGAGGGTATATCCATCTGCCACCCGAACTCTGAATCCAACGAAGTCCTCTGTCTGGAGTTTGCATTTGCGGACGAAGCTCTCATCAATAAAATTGTGTGTGGCTCCGGTGTCAAGCATAGCAATACATCATTGTCCATCCACTAATCCCCTAAACCTGAATGAGTCATCCCATACACTAGCAGATAATACCAACGGGGACAAGTTGGCATCGGGCCCAAACTCCATAGAGGCATTCCCGGCCTCCGCATGTTCTGAAACAGCCTGCTGGTCTGAATCCTCAAACTCAACATCTCCATAGTAAACCCACATGGCGCAGTTGGCTCTGCCCTTTGGTCTCAAAGGACAATCATGCTCCTTGCTGTAAGGTTCTCTGCACCAATAACAAAGCTGTTTCCTCCTCAATTCATCACGAGTTGCATCTTTAATTCTTGTTGTTGTTTTCTTCTTTGGTTCTGCAACTAGTGTATGACTCTCCTCAACAGGCAAGGTGTTTGTTTTAGGCTGAAATTGTTTCTTCAGAGCAGAAATCTCCATACTCCTTGCCTTCTGCATGGCCTCCTGAAGAGTAGGGGGATCAAATGCCTTGACCCAACCTCTCATAGGCTCATATAATCCCTCGATGAAGAGAATGACAAGTCTCCTCTCTAAATACCTATCACCATGACTGCAACCCTCTGGAATTCACCGATGTAAGAATCCAAACTGCCTATTTGCCTGAGTTGAGCTAGCTCCCTGAAATAAAGTTCTGGATCCTTTTTGTCAAAATGCTCTATGAGCCTGCTCGTGAACTCCTGATAGGTGGTAACCGTGTGATGACCAAGGGTGTACATGCCGTGATGTCACCAATTATGCGCCAATCCATCAAGATGCAGTGTAGCAAACTTGCCTTGTCCTCCCGCATAGGTCTCAATGATAGGTAATTGTCTAACTTCTGTACCCAAGACCTCGCTGAACTCTTATCTTAGCCATCAAAGTAAGACAAAGATATCCAGCTCCAAATTGATCACAGATGCATCCAAGGAATTGTGCGACCCCAATGGAAGTGAATATGCAACAAAAAGCAAGGCGTTTCAAGCTTTAAATCCACACGCCTTCCAGCTGAAACAGTACAGCTATGGCAGCAAGCAAAGAGGCCGTACAGCTGAGAAAAGAGATGCCAAAATACTGGAACAACAAGATATAAATTGATTCCTCGCCTTGATAAATACATTCTTCTCAAACCCTTTTTGATTTTTCCTCTGTAAGCACAAATATGATTTCTGAATAAAGTCACCCTGATGGACAAGCTTCAACTGGTATTTCATAGCCTCAGTATGTCTGATTCTGAAGAGTTGACGTTCTCCAAAACCTGATTGCAGAAACCCTTGTTTCTCCAACTCCAAATGTTCTCAGAGAGAAAAGACAAAATTTGAATAATTATATCATAATGAGTTCTATTCTGTCTTTGAGAAATAAATACCTCTCTCAAAAATTCGACCCCTTTCAAAAAAGAAATTTAAATGCATTTAATAATATAAAATTCGCCTCTTTTGAAACTTGGGCAATTTCATTAATAAATGGCGTCTTTTTTTAATGAGTAATAAATACTCATTTAATATTAATATTACTCCACTATTATAAAGTATTAGATACTTTATAATTCGCCATTAATTAATATTTTAATATTTCACTTAAAGTGACTTTATAATATAAAGTCATAATAATAATTATTTAATTATTATTAAATGCTCCCTTATTCACCATTTGCTCATCAAACTGTCAAACTGGATCGAAACTGAGATGACCAACTGAACCAGGTGCCCTGCCAGAAATAGTAACCCCTATCTGCCTGACTTACTATAAATAGTAAGTGTCTGAATATCACTTTGTAAGTCTCTGCAAAGGTCCAAACCTGAATCAACTGATGGAGTGATGTCTCGAATCTTTGGATAACTGCCAAGGACAACCCTCTAATCAAAACTGTTAGCCTACGAGGCTCAAATTGATAGGCTCACTCCTCAACAAACAACGTCAGCTAAAACGGGGACATTACAGATACGATAGTAGCTCTAGGGATTTTCTATCGGCACGGTCCAATGACAACTTGCTGTTGCTTGAGTAACAGACTCGCTTATGACATGTGGAGCTCTTATAGCCATGTACACATAATCTACACATCACAAGGATTCACAAGTACTAGTCAAGTAGACCTAGATACATTGTTGACATATACAATGGGACAAGATTTGAAGTCGTACTACATTTGACTTTGCCCTCTTTGAATCTAGTAGCCATCTAGAAATGTGTTCTTGTTTTGCTGCAACTTCAATGGAGATGACTCTCTCCTTTTGTACTCTTACTTTTCAAATTATAGGGACAATTTTTAATTGATCTGAAATTTGGCATACATCATAGAATAGCTTGTTAGGACAATTAGTTTTGTTGTGAACTTCAAATTTACAATTGTACACCAAAATTCTCTACCTTCTTTTGTGTCCTCAAATTCATTCTTTCATCATTCTTTGCATGTCCCTTTGAATAGCTTGTATCAATTGAATCAAAATCCTCTTTACTTT
>VDFB02087379.1:0-44191 GCA_007258455.2 Sequoia sempervirens | reverse complement strand
TGGCGTGCTAACATAAAGGCTATTTATGAACTAGGGCTAAACATCATTACCTCATGTTGAATGTGATCCTTGAGACCACCAAGAATAAGTCATTCAAGTTTTTCCTCGTATTGAATCCGCATAAGGATAGATTTTGGAATTGTGAATATAATCCTTAGCGATCTGTTTGTTGGAAGTTTAGCTAGCGGTGAAGGTTATGCGGCTATTGCTATATTGTTGGCAGGTTCCTCTGTAAAATTGACCATGAGACGGTGAGCCTTTTACCTCTCGATGAGTGCAAAAGCCAGCGATACCAAATGAATTGATGGTTCTAAATATAAGGAAGCCATCGTGACCTTTTGTTTCCATTTGGGGGATTTGGTGTGCTAAAAATTCTCCATTTGGTTTTATCCATGTTAGAGGATCCTTACCATCCGAACTAGCATATCCACCTTTGGAAATAAATTCCTAGATCCCATAGGAGTACTAAAGCATGTTAGTAGTAGCTGACCTAGAATTCTCACCTTGGTCACTTGAGAACTCCTTTCTTGATTCAGCTATGTAGGTGCTTAACATGTTTCGCATGTCTGACATATCTCCTCTTAGATTACATATCCATCTTAATTGAAATTTCTTCCTTGACCTTATTGATTTCTTCATTATGAGTAATATCCTCGATTGTTTCACCATCCTTATCAGGAGTCTTCCCCGGAGTGACAACATTCTTTTTACCCCTTGTTGCAGGCCCTGTCATGATGGAAACCACTAATATTGAAATAAATCACACAAATGAAACTTAAATTCTCTCAAATTTTTACTGTAATCTCCTTTAGTATGTCTTCAAAAACCCAATAAAAATTAGACTCCAATTCAACAATATGTGCGAGATATGTAGATTCCAAAAAAATAGTGCAGAAACCCTAATTCTGCAATAATTCGCTTAATTCTACTCCAATTCTTCTGAAATCTGGACTGTAGCTTCTTCAATATGTTCTTCAAAAACCCTTTAAAAATCAGAAAAAAATTCACCAAAATCTAAAAGATATGCTCTTCCTAAAATCGCCTCCAAGATTGAGAAAAACCTTGCCTCTATGGTGCCAAGATCATGCTCTGATACCACTTGTTATGAAATAACTTGCACAATAGAAGGATATGATATGAAATATGCTGCAATTACTTGATAATAACTGAGAATAACAAGCCACTTCGAGGGGGAAAACCTCCAAATATCTCTAATGAGAACACACTTCACAACTTAATGATGAAATAAGACTCACAACCTCCTATATATACCTATTTATGCCAAGGATATCACCTAGGCCGACTTAGACACACCTATATAAGACTTAGGCCGACCTAAACAACTAAATAACAATATACTAATGATAATATGACTTAATAGGGAGTTAAGATAGCCACAAGCCGACTATTCATAACCCGATGTACAATAATATTAAGCATAGCAATCGAATGTTTATGCTAATGTTATGCTGTCAAAATGACAACTTGTTTAATACTTCGAGGGATGCTTACCTCCTAGTTCCAATCCAATTTCATGTTTGAAAGACAACAGCTAGTTGGTCTTTTTGCTGCTTCTCAATCAGACTAGCAGATTGTGCTTCAAAGTTGGTGAATTTTGGTGAGAATTTCAGTTTTAATGTTGCTGGTGTATACACAGCTGAAGGTGTTTTTCATTTACAGCTTTTGATGTGAATTTATTTTGGTTATGGGTATTTGATCCTTGCAATTCTATGCTAATGGCGATCATATTTGGAGAATTTCAGAATTTAATTCCAAGTATTTGATTTTTAGCAAGAGAAATCGCCCCTCTTGAGGGCCGTACCATCTTGAGAGTGCTTTGGGATTCGTGCAAAATAATATCTTGAGTTTTGATGCAGTTTTGTGGTTTGAGTTTGGGCGCCTATCCTCCAAAGAGACTTTGCATTTCGTTTCATTCAATTCAGAGGTATATTGAAGGAGTTGTGATCATTTTTATGAGTTTGCTGTTTGCTGATAGACATTTCCAGATTGCAGATTTTTATATCAGACTTGTTAGTTTTTGATATAATGCTGGTTTGAGCTTCAATTCTTCATCTTATATCATTGTAAATGTTAGAGGAAGTGATACTCTAACTGTTTAATGTTCTTGGAAGATTATCTATTCTATTTGCAGCTGTTCTTATTCTTTGTAAAGCTAGTTAGTAGTACTAACAGCTCTTCCTTTACTTGCTGCAATTTTATATCTGTTTTACACTCCCACAATTGAGTGGTTGAGTTTTAGAATAAACTTATATCTTGTTTGTAATTTCCCCCCACGTTATAAGTGGTTGTGTGGACAGTATTCCCCCCACGTTAATAAGTGGAAGAGTGGATTTAAAGGCTGGCTTGCCGCCTAATAATTGTTGTAAACTCACCCACTGAATAAGTGGAGTATTCCCACCGCTTGTGGATGCCTGCACCAGCAGATGAATTGTACTTTCAGCTCTGTTTATGCCTAACGATCCTCTGACCATATGCTATCACCTCGCCGACATTGGGATCTTGGTGAACATTCTTGGTTAGAGTTATCTTCTTTGCTGGTTTACATTTTGGAGCTAATGCTAATTAGTCTTTGGTTGCTGATTTGAATGTTAATTTTGGAACAAAAAATTAATCGGGAATATTTTACTTTTGCGTCAGTTTTTGCTCGACATGATCAGTTATTGCATTTAATAATTATTTGGTGATTTTTATTGGCTTGGGGGATTTAGTTTAAATAACATTAATGTTATAAGTTAAATTAAATATTTAACTAAATGTTATTTTTAATATTTTAAAAGTGACTAAATGAAATGGCATATAGGGGACACAAGGGACTATTTAAAATTTAAATTTAAGTTGTTTTGAAAAGTGGATGCCTACATGGGAGACATAAGGGGATTTATTAAAAGTAAATTAAATGTTTATTTCCCCAAGTTGGGCATGGGGTTTGGAGGAGGAAATCAAAATGTTGAGAGCTCATTTTGGAAACTCATGCTTGGAAATTTATGTAGAGTTAAACAGTGTTCTTCCATAGCTTTGGAGGGGCAAAAACCTTTATGGAGAACATCGATTTCGAAAGTGCAAGATCTTTCCTAGTGGATATACAAGTGGTTTCATTCGGAAATCACACAAGTGCTTATTGCTTTCAGATTTTGGTACATTGTGTAACGACCTGTTCCATGCGTAAATTAAAAACTTTCCAATTCTCACTTTAAACATGTAAAGGTACAAGTAACAATAAAAATCTTCCTTTCTTTATTGATAAATATGTACAAGTTACAATATGTTTCCACATGAATTTCATTTTCATTGCAAATACAAATCAGAGATCAAAAGTAATACAGTTACATACATAGCTCGTAAGCTTTTGCACAAATAGAAGTAAGAAGGTCCAGGAGTCCGTCCTTACAAATCTTGCTACATCGGCCGCTTGCTGTGGAGGAGAAACATCACTCGGGCGCTTTTCCGCCAACCACGGACTTATAATGCGGTCCTCCGCACGATCATTTCACAATGAACGGCCCTCCCTTCGAAAAAGAGATTGGTAGGGTATCCTTTAACGATTACCAACTGAGCATAGTGTTGTGTCCTACACAACTAGAACCTTGCTATCTCACAATCTCAATCTAGTACTCGGATTACAATGAACTGACAGTGTAGTCTCAACTCTTTACACCTAGGTGGATGTCGTACCTTTCACTACTTTGGCCAAAGTATTCTCATTCAGTACTTCGAATGAAGGTCATCTATCATAAACACTACTCAGGGCCGATTTGACTTGAGGCTTCCCTACTCTATGCATAGGTTTTGTCCTTCAATGGATGAAACCGTCATCCCAGACATCCTACAATCATATGAACCTACTAGAAATGAAGCAATCTACAAGTATCTTATATCAATCCTCCTAATTAGGAATTCTTTATCCTAGGAGTACTTAGCTTGTCTCGGTTATCCTAATAACTTTAAGCTAAAAGACTTTACTTGATTCTGCCTTCATCTCGATCCTAGTAGATAATAAGTACATCTACGTATTCTCCATATACAGAGATCATACACAACATGCAGAAGTCATTCAAAATGTAATTAAATCCCTCCCTTTTATCTTTTTCCATTATTTCTTTTAATGTAAGATAAGTAAATTAATCCCCTAAGCTCTGTACTCATATATTCCCTTTTCCACAATCCCTTAATCATTGAATCCCTATATACTCCTCATATGGAATTCATACATAATTCTCACTTTAATGCAAGACACACACTTATGCTATCAGGTATACACTTTGGAAAACATGCATAGCTATTCCTTAAGGTAATTTACTTACATGGTGCAACATAGAACCATTTCTTGTTTACTTAATTGAAGTATTGAACTCAATGCAATTCCCTAACTATGCACATTCAGTATTTACTCTTTTAGATATATATCAAGAAATACGCTCTAGAACATGAAAGAAGAAACAGCATGCCTAGTATATGCCTTTTCCCTTAAGAAGACGACCTTGAATGTGTTTGCAGCTCCTCAAACCTCCAACAAAAGACTTCCAGCACTCTCAGACCAGTCTCTAACTCCTCCTCAGAAATTGATCACTTGCAAAAGATATACAGTTGAAGAGTAATCTTAACTTCTTATTGTGAACTCAGAAACGGTGAAGATAATAACAGGGGATGTCTCTCAGCAATTGGTGAAATATGCTCCCAGAAAATATGAAAAGCTTCTCTCAGCAGTAATAAAACTCACTCACAGCTTAAGAGAATCACTCAAAAAATATTTTTGAACTCTTAAAATGAGAGCCAACTTCGAATTATAAATTGTGAGTTATAGAATGAACAGGGACGGCTCCAAACACTAAACTCAGATTGCTCAATGTGTGTATCTGCAATGAATGGAAGGTGTGTATATTTATATACCCGAATTGCAACCGTTTTCCATTTAAGAAGGCATGTCGAATGACAACACAGTGCTCAGAATTAATCAAAATGATACTTGGCGGATTCTTAAACCCTAAGTCATTATAAATAGAGATGAATCGACTTCCTTTAAGCCAACAAATTAAGAATTCTTCAACTCTCACATGGCAGATTTGACAGCTCAAGGCGTTTTCAGTTTTTAGGTTATTTTGTTGCAATAAATCAGGAAGTTCGTTCTAGACGAAAAGGTCAAGATTCATATGATCCCACGTCGCCATTTCGGGCCATGAGATCAGCATTTCAGGTTATTCTCTAGACCAGGTCGCAGCTTACGCGCGAACCAGACGCGTTTTCTTTAAGCGCGCGACTCTTTCATGAGTTTTCTCCATTTTATTTTTAATGAACTTTTTTAAAAAAACGTATATTCTTCTATTCAAATGTTCTTCTATAAAAATTTCGACTTTACTTTGATTTGATTATCTCAAATAAGAGGCTCGATTACCATAATGAGATCAAAATCGAAATATTTCACTATTGTTAAAGGATTTAAATCCTTTGTGTTCAGTTTCTATTCTATTAAATATTTTTATGTGTCATTTAAATTTATACTTTTCACATTTTAATATCACACATTTATATATTTATTCGTATATGTATTTTAATTAAGTGTAATATTTCTAAATATATAAATATATATATTTTCCGACATTATATGGTGATATATATATATATATATATATATTTACATATATGTAAATATTACCTTAATATTAATACATATATTTAAATATATAAATATATAATATATTTACATAGGTACTTATGTATTTATGTATTTATCCATAATTTAATCACATCATTAATATATACATTTATACATAAATATATATGTAAATTTGCTAGGCAATAATATTAAATATTATTTTTACCACAAACATCAGGCGGAATGTGTACATATATACACCTGTGTATACGTATGTATGCGTACATACATGTTGACACGTGTATGAGCATATCCGTCTGCTTAGCGTACACATGTATTGATATGTCTATACATATAAATACGTGTTCTCAATGTATAGATGTACGTGCGTTCCCAATCAATCATAAACACATAACTTTCACATCATTCATACTTGGGTCATGGTATAGCAAGTCTGACGTTTTAAACATCTCCTAAAACATAAAGAAGTGAATTTAGAACCTTAAGGTCAATAAACAAGCCTATGGATGACTTACCGTTATCTCGACAAACAGACTTGGCTTACTCAATCTATAGTATGTGTGTGTATGCTCAATTTGGTAATCGTTACTGTTTACCTGACCAAGTTCCTCCCGAATGATGTCTCTCCTCTGTCCGGAGGAACAATCTTCATACCTGCACACCATGACATGACACCGGCAGTCATATGCTCATAACAAGGTAAAAACATCTCACAAGTTAGAATAACATTATCCATAACTTATATGCTACATTTAATTAAGAATTAAATCATTAGAAGTAACAATCAAATCAAACCATCATTCAAATATGACACATTCATTTAATAACACGATCAAACATGTTTTATTCATCATAAAGATTCAAACATTACATTCAATTGCCCTATGCAATAGTAGCTATAAAATCGGGATGTAACAATTTGCTTGGGGTTTTAGTTCAGATTTTGGAAGGGAGATTTTAGTGGTTTGAACAGCAAGATTGAAGGCAAATAAATATCATATTTTAACCCCTCATTTGCTGGTCATACCCTTTCCAAGGCTGACTATACCACCTAAGGAGGGGTGTGGGAGTTGGAGAGTGAATCCCCCAAGTTTGGGACTGGAAATTGCCAAGGTTGGAAGTGCCTAGGGTGGGAAAAGACTAAGCAAACAATTGGGAAGTGAAGACAGTGTTTAGGAGTTTGCAAGCTTTTACCAAGTTCCAGTGTTGCTGGTCAAAGTTCAGTTTTCAGACTTTTTACACAGCAGTTAATGGGTATGTTAAAAATATGATATTCAGAGTGTTATAGTCATTTATATGTTGTTAAAACCCTTTTGTAATGACTATACTTCTGTTGTAATAAATATGGAAAATATTTCAGTTTGTGGGTATTCCTAAATAGTTGAGTTTACAACTCATTAATTGCAAATGTTTGTATTGATTGTTATTATTATTTATCAATATTGCAAATCTCAAACTCCAAAACACATGAGAAAACATAACTCAAAACAAAAAAAAATATATGGTGCATATTACACCCACCCAAACCCCAAACACAAAAAGCTTACAAATAGGCATCTAAGCCTCATTCCAACTCAATCCAAAATTTCAATAACACAGTTAAAGTTGCAACAAGAAGTTGTAAGAATAAGAGTAAGGCAATAGGATTGAGGAAGAGCAAGAGGAAGAGTGACATAAGTCCAACCATTGAATCAAAGGATTCAATTCATCATTCAAGCCTCCAAGTAGGCTTCCTTCATGATTTAAAAAACAAAAAAGTTTCTCTATTCAATTTAAATTTTAGCAACTAATTAGTAATTAGTAGTTTTAGTTGACAAATTTAGTACTTAGGTTTACAATGTACATTGTTGCAAATTTCAATTTAAAATTAAATTTTTTTTATTTTTTTTGCGAATGAATATGATCAAATTTTAATTTTTTTAGTTTTTAGATGTTCAAATTTTTCATTGTGTCAAATTAGCATTATAAGTTTTGTGTATCCTCTGCTTTTGTGCTTGGTGTGACTTGAAGTAAGAAAAACAAAAGTGAAATCCTTGTTTGACAAAGGTTAAGAGTAAGGATTCTTATTTGTGTATCCTTTGCTTTTGCACTTCGTGTGACTTGAAGTAAGAAAAACAAAAAGAAAATCCTTGTGTCTTAATTGTGTCACTATGAATTCTCACAACATGAGTGAGGATGAGGTTACCCCCAAATGGTTGAATAAGTTGAAACTGAATCTGATTATGCAGTTGATGAAAGTACAGAAGCAGAGGGGTAAAACCACTAGTTTCATTGAGAGTGCAAATGTTACTTTCCCTGCCAAAATATTGCAAAAATACGCTAAATGTCCCTATAATCCTAAGGCCCCTCTAAAACAATTTGCAACAAAGTTACAAACAATTCCTGGGGCATCTGGGAACATTAGCATTAGGTTTTGGAAGTGCAGTTTTGAAAGCTTGAATTTTAGGGCAGCATTACTAGAGTTAATGCCAATCTCCTTCATAAAGGTGTAGAAGTATGCGAAAAGTCAGCACAAAATCTAAAATGCGGGGCTGAGATAATTAAGTTATAAGGTGGTGGTGAAGAAAATGCACCTGCATTTGTTTGTTTGCCACTAGGGGTGATGAGTCATCAGAGATAGGGTTATACTTCTACTACTTTGCAAAACTGGTTGCACCTATTCCAATTTCTTCTAGTTTAGGGGTAGAAAAGGCTAAAGGGGAAGTACAAGGTGATAAGTGATGCTCCAAACCCACTAGTAGACATTATTCAATGTGCAATTGAAGGATGAGGTAGATGATGCCATTGGCAAATTCTTTTTTGCTAATGGATTCCATTCCATGTGGCTTGCTCTCCTTATTATAAGTAGGTTGTGGCAAAGATAGCAAGGGTAGGACCACCATATATGCCACAAAGGAAGACTAAATTTAGGACCATAATCTTGTTTAAGAACTATTCCAAGACTTATATTTTAAATGGAGAAAATGAAGGAATCTTGGGACAAAAGTGGACGCAACATAGTCATGGATGGGTGGACGAACATTAGGCATCGTCCACTCATCAACGTCAAGGTTACATGTATAGAGGGCCCTTATTTTCTTAGGGTTACTGATTGTTTAGGCATCACAATGATGTTGATTTTTAGTTTCAGATTCTTAAAGATGCTATGGAGGAGGTTGAGCCACAAAACATGGTCCAAGTAGTGATAGATGCGGCCCATGTGTGCAATGTTGTAGGGAAGTTAATTTAGGTAGCTTATAAACACATTTGGTAGACTTCTTGTTGTGTGCATGCCATGAATAATAGACTTGAGGACATGGAAAAAAATGATTGGATCGAAATAGTTGTTAATGATGCTAGAGATGTGCAGATGTTTATTTGTAACCATCACACTTTCCATGCACTCTTAAGGACCTTCTCTGAGAAGGAGTTCTTGAAACTTGTAGAGGTTTTATATGCATCGTATTTCGTTCTCTTGGAGATAATGCTTGAGTTGCAAGAGGCATTGCAACTAATGTTTATGACATAAAATGGAATTGGTGGGTTGAGTCCAAGATAGAGCAAGGGAAGAGGGTGAAGGATGTGGTGAAGAGTGATGTTTTTGGGATGATACAAAATATATTGTCTCCATCATTACTCTAGTCTTTAGAGTGATTAGATACGGGGTAGCTAATGCACCTAGCCTTGGAGAGGTGGATGAGTGCATTGATACGATGTTTGACCAAATGAAGGCTATTGTGCAACAAAAAGACCCCACATTGCATTTCTACAATGAACATATCCAACCAACCATTCGCTACAAATGGGAGAAGCTCAACACTCCCTTACACATGGCTGCCTATGCGTCAAATCCTAGCAGAATTACACGTATATAGGATTTGAGATGAAGGCAGGGTTCTTGAAAATATTTAAAGGCCTAGCAGAATTACACATACATAAGATGTTGAGATGAAGGTAGGGTTCATGAAGTTCATTCAAAAGATGTATGATTCAATAGAGGCTAGCATCATTCATGTTGAGTGGACAAAATTTGCCACTCTTAGGAGATATTTTGAAGAGGCCAAGATAGATAGGGAGACTATGGCATAGTAGGACCCAATTTTATGGTGGACTATTCATGTGCCTACTTCTTTGACTATCTCTCTAGCCATTTGTTTGCTATCCCGAGTTTGTAGTTATTTTGCTATTGAGAGGAACTGGTCTACTTATAGCTTCATCCACTTCATTAAGAGGAACAAGCTTACCTCTAAGAGGGGAGATACGCTTGTCGCTATACATCTTGCTTTGAGTCTCATTGGCAACAACACATGTACAAGGACTGTCCAACATCGTGATGGGATGGAGAGCTAGAGGAGCTAGCACAAGTTGATGATGGTACTACACAAGCAAAGCTGGTTGGTATTGGTTTAAGGGAGCTTGAGCATGTAGAGTTCAGTAGTTCTAGTGATGAGGAGTTTAGAGATGATTAGAGGCATCACTTTAGGCCATTTTTTCATTTTGAACTTTTGACATTGTAATCATCATTATGAAATTTTGAATATAATATAAATTTTAAATTCAATATTTACATTGTTAATGTTCACTTCAAAGTACATAATTCAAATGTTCAATGCATTATTGCAATGCATCTACAACTTTACTATTATGCCAAAATTTTATTTGTAATTCTTAAAACTTATTCCTGATACATCTTTTAATAACTAAGTTTTCAAGTACTATATGTATTTGTGCTGCGCCCCTGCCATGCCCCAAATGTTGTCCCCCCACTGCACCCAAACTTAGGCCCTTGGTCCCCCTGACCCCAAAACCCATCTCCCTGTCTCCTTATCAAGAAACTTTGTGGAACTATGATAAGAAATTAAGGTTGTAAGAAAATTGAATAATGATTTTAGAAAGAAACAAAAACTTGAAAAATTCCCTGCACTCATGTCCAATGGTTTCCCCATGCCACTTTTTGTTGCCAATGGGCTTCTCCTTGCTGGCCTCTGTTGTCTATTGGCACTCCATTGCTGCCTTACACTGTCATTTTTCTTTGAAATAAACCTTCTGTCCACTCTCTTGTTCCTTCTTTCTGCTTTTTATATTGTTGGTAACTGCAAATAACTTTTAGATTTAATTTTCTTGATTTCTATTATGTAATTATGTGCAAAGCATGTTTTTAGGGTTAAGAAAGTAATTTTACCTTTAAAAGTTTATTGTTCGTGTTTAAACTTAAACAAATATATATGGGGTTTGGCTACATGGGGCATCAGGTCTCCTGTAAGAGACCAGGTGTCTCTCAACCCAAAACCCTGACTGCAAATTCTGATTTTTGATCGTTTTGTATTTTTTTGTGTTTTTGAGGTTTTTTTTTGACAATAAACAAGAAGCTGCGATTTTGCTCTAAAATGCTTTAAAAATTCATAATAAATCAAAACACAGTAAATATGCTTTGATAATGCTCAGAAGATGTAGGCGCATATATTTATTAAGTTTCTAGAGCACATACAATATATAAAATTGAACATATGAAGGAAATACGACTTTATTTCAATGGAACCTGATTTTCTTGCAGCCACCAGAGAATAGATAAGAAATGTACGGCCCAAGTCAAAAAGCAATCTCCAGACTCCAGATCCCATGCCCAAAGCTTCAGAATACTTAGGCGCCCATACTACAGCAGGTAGAAGGCCAAAGATGAAGGCGTATCCTCCAGATGAAGAAGTACGGCCCTAGCTGGTACAAGAAAGTATGGCCAACCAGCAGCATTCAATATGATACAGATTTAATAAGGAAGTGCCAGGTCTCTGTGTAATAATCTCAAATGATGCACCACCAATAACTGATGAATAACCTTTGATAGAATCTTCCTGAATCGATCAATAAAGCTCAACTGCAACCTCTGTATGAAGTCACCGAGTTGGACAAGCTTCAACTGGTATTTCACAGTCTCAGTATGCCAGATCTTGAAGAGGTATCGTTCTTCAAAATCAAATGTCTGCTGAAACCCTAGGTTTTGCAAACTTCAATGCTCAGAGCAAAAAGAAGACAAATTGAATAATCATCACATAAGAGTTCGATTTGTCTTGGCAGTCAATATATACCCCTCTTGAGAAATTCGACCAAACCCTCTTTTTAATAATCATTTAAATAAATGATTAAATTCGCCTGTTTGGACTTAGGAAAAATCTTTAATAATTGGCGCCCCCATCATTAATGAATAAATACTTATTCATTATATTAATTATGCCACTTTATTATAAAGTATTAAAATACTTTATAATACGCCATTATCATAATATTTAAATACATTAATAAAGTGACTTTATAATATAAAGTCAAAATATTAATTATTTAATAAATCATTAAATACTCCGTTATTTTTCCATCTAACCAACAAACTGATGCACTGGGTCGAATCTGAGCTGACCAGTTGAACCAGGTGCCTTGCCAAAAATAGCAGCTTCCGCCTACCTGACTTACTAAAAATAGTAAGTATCTGAAAAACCTCTCCGAACGACTCTGCGAAGGCCCAACCTGAATCAACTGAAAGAATGAAGCTCCTGAACACCGGGTAACTGCCTCAATTGATCCTCTACACATATCTGTCAGCCTACGAGGACCAGGATGATAGGCTAACCACATATCCAGCTGCGCTGACTAGGATGGGGACATCACATCTCCTTAGGGATTAATGATGGCTTGAAGCACTTGGCCTGAAGTCTTCAGTCCTGGGAATGACTGGGGGATGGTAATGCCCACAACTGAAGGAGATGGCTATGAAATATTTTGTGGCCAATACTCTGTACTAATTGAATACAGGGATACAGATCAGTGCACCCCAACCTCAAACTGTATGCATGTGTGAATGGGTATGGTTTGTGGCTGGTGATGGCTGGGGGAAACTGGTTTGGAGTCTTTGGTCCACGGAACAAGCAAGGGATACAGATGCCTTGCAGGCAAAAAGGATGGGTATGAAATATTTGGTGTGTAATCTACTGTCCCAATTGAATGTGCAGACAAAGAACTTGAACACCACCTCCAGCAATGCACATGTGAGTGTGGGCATATACCTGTATTTGTATGAATGTGCATGTAGGTGTGTGGATGCTCATATTTGTCTGTTTCGCAATGTCTTGTTTTAAACCATTCCTTTGTGGTTTCCCAGCTCTTTAATTGTAAGGCTTCAAATTTCTATATTTACTCAGTGCTTCTGAAGTATTCTCCTGAGTTGGATTTATGTTTTGCTTCTCTACACTCTTTGTTGATATTGCCTACATTTGATAGCTTTGTGGTAGATGGATCAATGTGATGAGCATGTCTTGGATGGAGGGTTGACTGGTTTTTTCTCCCATTCTGTCAAGTTTGCCTATGGATTACATTTAAATTTAACTCAAAGGAATAATATTGTTATTCTATCAACAGTTTTTTATTTGCTTCATTGAGTTCTATATAGAAAATGTTTTTATCTCTATTTCAACATCTTTTTTTTTACAATTAAACATGACAGTTGATATTGTTATTCCGTTGTTTGGTTTGTATATGCTTCTTTGAGTTTTATTTTGTAGAATGAATTTGCCTTTTTACTTAGAAATTTAGTTTAGTGAAATTCAGTACAACCAATATTACATTGATTGAGTTTTAACTTTTGTCTAACCATGGCTTGTCCTTGTTTGTAGGATTTTCTTGTTTGTTCAGCTTCTGGCTATTTTGAATTTTGTGTACTGGTGGAATGAGAATTGGGCATCGGAAAACAATACACATAGGTGGTATGTAATTTGAGGCTTCCTTCAGAGCATATCACATAATCTTTTACTCTCTGTTCTTCCCCATAATTTAATGAAATGGTAGTCTAATATAACTGGACCATTAATATTTCTTTTGTTTGTTTATGCAGGCATGTATATATGTTAATTGTCTCTGTTGTAAGCTCTGCTGCATCTATAGTTGGCCTTATCATGATGTACATCTATTTTACACCTCGGGTGTCCTGTGGGATCAATATATTTCTTATCACATGGACACTAATACTTGTACTGTTGATGATCGGCATCTCTCTACATTCAAAAGTGAGTTCTATTTTTGTCTCTGCTTATAGAAAGACTAAATCAGTGGAAATTGCATAAACAGGATTTGAACAGAAGCATTTACCGTCTTCACAGCAATTTAAATAATTTCAGCTGCATTTGTGGTAGTTTTCTCATATATTTCGATGAGATGCAACATTTGTCTAAGCAGACATAAAATATATGCAACTGTTGTCATTATGCTTTTATGAGTGTAGTCTGGGTCTTTTATGTTTGGACTAAATACATCTGTGTAGAATTTTAAGGTCTTGTATGCTTTTATGAGTTTAGTCTGTCTTTTATGTTTGGACTAAATACATCCGTGTAGAATTTTAATGTCTTAAATGCTTTAGAGAAAACTAATATGTATGCATAGAAGGAATGTATTAAGCTGTGAATGGGTGCATCTCAATAGAAAGTATTTTTATTTATTGTTGCATTTCTATTATGCTGTTCTACCTAAGAGATAAAAAAACATTTCTAATAGTAGCATCACGCTAAAAAATATAAAGTGCTGTGAAAAAGTTATTGTATGCAGTTAGATGTAGTGTTCTGAAGAATTTTATGTTGTCAATATAAACAGGACAGAACGAGCACTTTAATGGCATAATTAGCTGTGATATCCAGACTAGTGATTAAAAAACTCAATGTCATCTATTACATGCCATCTTCTCCTTTTCCTTATGGCAAAGAAAGGGATGTAAATTAATGGCACTTGAATGGTTTTTTAACCATCTATTCTTATAAGAATTAGGAAATCATGGAGATAAAATAACAAGCACAAGTGAACAATATGAGCTATTGTATTTAGTCAACTCAAATGTACAAATGAGGAAGCCTTGCATATATAGGCAAGGAAGATGCAATCCACCTATCATGTGGATTGACAAGTGCCCCATGATGTGGCACAAATGAGTAGACAAATGTCCTATAGGTATCAACCTTAGGATCACTTGGAATGTGTGAAACAACAACCTATTTGACCAAGTCATCAACCTTGATGCCACATGTTGAATGATCTTTGAGGTGAGATGGAAAGTCATCCAACCTCAAAAAGGTAGCACATGAGGTTTACCAAATAACTTGGTAACCTGTAGTGGTCTAAAAGGTTGCACATTTAGTTAGACAAGATGTTGTCTAACCTCATCAACCTAAGTACACTTAAGTATAATGAATAGATAAATTATTCACTCTAACAACCCCCCTTAAGTGATACTTGGGGAGATCACAAAAGTGCAAATAGATAGAAATGGCTCCTAGTTACTAGGCCATGTTAGGTACCCATGTACAAAGTTTCTCATAAAGTGGAGCAAAGGAGAAAACCCAGTGGGAACAAAACTCTTGTCCAAAGAGAAATTGAAGGATTTAAGACCTTTTGAAAAGATGTTCCATAATGATAGGAACATCATGATGAAGAACTATTGAAGCATGGCAAAGTTGTAAACTCTGTCGAAGATGAACTGGTGTTTGTTGGAATCAACAAACCTCCAAGAAATGTAGATCAAGATAAGAGATACAAAACATTGCATGAGTAAACATATGAACACTACTCAACCATGTACACAAAGACAAGCAAACTCGGTGAAGTTGAAAATACATATAGTACTGTGATTAGGAGTACTAGAATCTCTTAAAATATGATTGATTGAAATAATCCCCCATATGAGAGATCAAGATAGAAGGTTCATGAGACCTCCCAAAAAGAAGATTCCTCCACTGCTTCATTGAAAGAAGCATTAGCATAACACTATCATAATCCCCCCTTAATGCCAAGAGATATAAGTAGACCAACTGAAGTTGGGCACAAAAGTGTGCAAGGAATGTAGAGATGTACAAGAAACTGAAAAAGGGTGTGCATCAAGGCACACATGAATGAGAGAATCACGATGATCCATTGTTGTGATGGAAAACCAAGGTAACACACCATGTGGCGAGAATCACAAGGATTCATAACTGTGATGTCAAATCAAGGCTCTACACAACCCCCCATTACACTTTATAATTCAGTGTAAGTACAAAATTCTCAAATTCCCTCCATATGGAACACATTCAATTTTGTGGCACTTTATATGAGTGCATTTACAAACTTATTTGCTATTTATGAGTTCTTACAAGTTTTTGTCATGAGGTGGATTAAGAAGACATATTGTAAAACAAAAAAAAAATCCCTTGTACAAGCTATGGCAAAAACAAAAAAGCTCCCCCTTTGCAAGTTGTGATGGTTAATGGAGCTGCCTTCTGTTGTGACCTTTTCACACATCGCCCCATTCAAGATGGGGACCCCTAATTTTTGCTCCATTCTGGTCTTGTTGGCTTTGGTTTTTGTGTGTCTCTCTCTCTCTCCGTCTGTCTCTTTTCTATGGTCTGCTTCCTGGGGACGTTCCCGTTTGCAAGCTTCAACATGAATTTGGCCAAGTCTGAAATTAGGGTTTGAGTCTTTCCAGCCAATTTGAAGTCAAACGAGGTGAATACATTGAAAATTGAGCTTAACATTGTTGTCAGCATGTTTCCAGCAGGCTCTCAGCAAATTTTCGTCCGATTCTAAGGTACTTACTATTTTTAGTAAGTGTGAAATTTCAGGGCAATTCGTCAACATTTTCGAGATTCCGATCATCACACTGCGTTCAGAGCACATCAGGCTACTCGCATGCAAAATTTGAGCGAAAACAGATAACTTACTATTTTTAGCAGTCTAGCCTCCGGAGCAAATTTCAGGGTGCAGATGCAGAGTTTTTCTTTGCATGTTTGCATATTCCTTCTGGGTTTTTCAAGACCTTCGCAACGATGTAACATGCAAGTCGAGATGACCACTTTCAGGATTCACCTTCCGAGCTATTTTTAGGGTTTGCATGTCGAGGTTTCTTTGCGTCGAAAGTGATTCCGATGGGTTTTTCAAGAGCTTTGCGATGGTATGACATGCAAATGGAGATTCTCACTCAGTAAGGAACTTGCTATTTTTAAGCAGGAATTGCGTCCGTGTATACTCAGTGATTGATCATGAGTTGATGTGATGCAACAAAAAAGCGAAAAGCAGTTCATTTGATAGCATCACGAGGCGAATTAGGGTTTCAACAGACCTGAAAGAGGTCAAAATTTTGAAAACCGATGTAACCAACTGCGTCGACATCCTTAGAATATCTGGCGGTGAAATTTCAAGTCCAATGAACCTTACTATTGCCAGTAGAATTGGATTAGGCTTATACTAAAATAGTAATCGGTTGCATGCATCCCGGTCTTCGTGACGAGTCGCATGGTGAAGCCTCATCAAAATTTCAACTCAATCAGACATGGGGCTTCTCGAAACATGAGCTTACTGTACCATGCAACCACGAAAACATACTAAAATAGCTAGGTGACTGGAAGTGGCAGTGCCGACAGGTTGATAAGGTTATGAGGATGCTACGTTCAAAATTTCAAGTTGATCCGAGCTTCGGAAATGCAAAATTGAGAAGACTTACTATAAATAGCAGGGCACGATACTGGCGAAGGACGAGGAAAAAATTCTAAGTCTGGAACTTCATCCAGTAGCCATGGCAAAATGCGCCCAGTTGATGAGGAGGCATAAAAAATTCTAAGTTGCAAGTTTATCCTTCATCAGGGGCAAAATGCGCCCAAAGCACAAGTGGTCAATGAAAGTCAACTCTTTTCATCCTGAAGGCATGTCTAAATGCGCCCAAGGGAACTCAGAGAAAAAGTTGAGAAATTTTCTAAGTGCAAAAATCCGCCACCCACCTCCAAATGCGCCATCCTTGAGGAGTTGATTTGAAAATTCTCTAAGTGTTGGGCTTCATCCTTCATCAGGGGCAAAATGCGCCCAAGGTGTAAAAGTCAAAGGAGAGTCAAAGTTTTTTATCCTGCACATACATAGAAATGCGCCCATGCAGCAAATGGTCAAAGCAGTCAAAAGTTTTTGTCCTCCTCTATGTGCAAAATGCGCCCACCTCATAAAAGAGTCAAGGAAAATTTCTAAGTAAAGTTCATCCTTCTTGCATGGCAAAATGCGCCCAAAGTGGGCCATGTAAAGACAAAAAAGTGAAGTTGAAGAGTCATCCAGTGGATAGGCTCAAATGCGCCCATGTTTAAATAGTAAATGGTGAATGAGGGTGGTAATTAAGGTGAAAAATATTGCCAAAGCGTGGTGAAAGATGGTAAGTGTTAGGCGCTCAAGGTGGTGAAGGAGAGTATTGGGCGTGATTTTTGAATTTCCTCCATCATGTGTAGAATGCGCCCAAGGTGGTGGGCCTTAGAGAAATTTTGCTGGGCGTGTGTGTTAGAAAATTGCCTAGGCGTGATTTTAAATTCCTCTTCAAATGCTATATGCGCCTAGGGAGATGGGAGTCTTAAGGTGATTTTAAATATTTTCTAAGGCGTAGGAAAATTTGCTAAGGCATGGTGAACACAAGAAAATTGCCTAGGCGTGGTTTTTAATTTTTCCTCAAAGTGTGCTATGCGCCTAAGGTGGAGTATAAGATGAAGTGGTGAGAATTTCTTCTAAGGCGTTGGGGCTTCAAATAAATATTTTTCCAAATATGAAGTAAAATGCAAGGTGGTGTTAGAGAATAAAATGTGCTAGGCGCCTTCATAAAAAAAAAAAAATTCTAAGTGAGGTTGATATTTTCACAGGCAAAGTTGATCAAGTTGGATATAAAATTTTCTAAGGCAAGATTTTCGAAGTGATTCAAAAATTTTCTAAGGCACAAAATATTTTCTCCCTTAGAAAAATGCCCAAGTCTAGAGAGGTGATGGAATTTTCCTGAAACATGAGCAGAGTTGCCACAGATGAAGTCGGTGAATGCCAGCTTCACAGGGTCAACGAAAATTTTCAAGTCAGAGCAACAAAATTCTCAGAGGATATGAAGAAATGAAATAAATTGTTGAAGAATATTTTTCTAAGGTTCAAATTGGAATAAAATAAGACCAGTTAGATTTGAGCACCATGGGTTGATAAATTACGGAGAAAATTTTCTTAGGTATCGAAGATTGCTCGATGAGGAGTTGATTTTAGGTCTTCCAGGCTTGTAGCCAGGAAATTTTGGATGAAGATTTTAGAATTGGGCACCGAGGTTGATGTATTCTAAAGGAAATTTGAGAAAATTTTTCTAGGCAAAAATGAAAGAAAATGTGTTTTCAAGGAGAAATGTTGAGGCGAACTGATGACTTGAAGTAGAGCTTACGATGAAGATGAGTTTCAATCTCGAAGGAGGAAAATTTGCAAGAAAATGGCTAAGTGTTAAGACTTAGTATAACTCGAAGTGACGAAGATGAAAACCCTCAAGTGGAAGAAATCAAAGAACAACGCCAAGAAAGAAGATCGAGAACAGTGTGAACGCGTCTACAAATGGAATCTACTAGAAGGATGATGGTGGACATTATGGCGCATTTATTACCCACTCTCCTCACATTGGTGGTTTTAGGGCAATATTATTTAGAAATTTTGGTGGCGATTCTGGCCCTCTATTGATTGTAACCCTAGCCGTCTTTTGGGACAGCTGTATATAAAGGAGTCCCCTCATTTGTAATTCATTAATTAGATTGAACATTAGGCGTGACAGTAGACATTGAGAGAGTTTAGCATTAGAATTAGATAGTGTAGCATTGTAGAGCATTTTTGCATAATTTGGAGAAGAGAGAAAGTTTTCCCTTTGAAAACTTTTGAGGAGATTGTTGTGTAACACATTTTATGATAATAGATCTTTTCATTGATGATGGAATTCGTCTTGTCATGAAATGCTAGCAAGGTTTCTTCTTCCTTTCGTATCCAAGTAGCTTAATTTCATGCAAGTAGCTTACTTTGGTGTGTGGTGTTTTACTAAGATAGCTTCGCTTTATTCCATACCACTAGCGGCTTGTTGATGATAAGTTCGCCTTGTGTGGTCAACTGGACATTACTTGAGTTTAACTTCAGTTGTGATTTATATGCTTATATGCGTCGTTGTGATGGTGTATGCATGTTAAGTCATAATTTGAACATCTTTTGCTATTTCCCTTGAAGATTGCACCGATTTTACTGAGGCTGTCCGACGGAGGCTAGGTGAAATCCGGTTGAAGTCTATTGAAACAAAGCTCCACATATCCTGCATTTAGAATAGAACATTAACTTCTTAGGCCCTACACCCCTTTTTAATTCAGTTCATTTCCGGTTAGAATTAGGAAACTTGCGCTCACCTGCCAAATCATTTGAATCACGAAAGCCCTTAGTCTACTGTTTGTTGTTAGCCGTCGAACAATTGTGTAAGTCCCCTTGACATACCAGCAATATCACATCGAGCCAAACTGAGCCTATTCGCACTCAAGGAACCTTGGAGTTGAAAGCGTGATCTTACTCGCAATCTTAGCATGCTGAATACTTTGTTCAAGAGAGGATAGAGCGTCCGTTGGGAGACTTTATTCTGTGTTGGTGCGGTCTCAAAAACCATGTCAACACCTTCTAATTGCTAGTAGATAAAAATAAAACAATAATAGTTTAATTTAAACTAGAACCACCAATTGACTGAGTCAATAGACATTTGCAGGGAGTTGTTTGTACGTAGAGGCCAAGTGGTGTGAATGCACCCTCCACGTGGACTCTTAAGGAGTCGATCTGGAGAGAGTTGTTGAGAGGTAGTTATCAATTGCAAATTGACCTCTTCAATTATCACCTCACGTCTCCAAAAATGCCTTACTTGTAGAGCAAAGATTGAACATGTCGATGCCTCTACCATAGATTATGTAGAGGCAAAGTTGTATTTGCATGCAACTTTCTTAGCTCCATGATTTGATTGTTGTTGAGGGACTGTGAGGGTGTAGCTGCGATGCAAATCTTAAATGCCTCTTATAGTGATTTAAACGTCTCCTTCCTATTGCGTGTGGAATCCTCCTTCCTGTAGACCGAACACATATGAATGCCAAAAATGCCACTCAGGTTGCAAATTAGGCAGCCTACATGGAGTGGATTTCACGTGGGTCTACGGATGTAGGTTGAGTCCGTGGCTTACATTGGCACCACGTGAGGCTTTGCGAGGGTCAAAGGATGTAGGTCAAGTAGAAAGGACATGGGTGCAGGTTGTGTGGCGAAGTGATGGCTTGTAGAGGTTCGCTCGTGGCCTACAGGGATCGCTTGGTATCTGCCCGTCTGCGCCACAAACCCTTGGCCTCCCCTTCTTTTCATGCTTTTTTGGCCTATGTGGGTTGTGTTAACACTTTCACGCTTGCTAAACCGCAGTCAAATACATGTGATTGATACATGCAATGGTTGCTCCAAACCCACCTATGGATATGCAGGTCAATGACGAAGACAACTTCCAAATGGAATGGAAATGTCGCTTTCAATTTCCTACAAATAATTAACTAATGGAGAGACCGTTGAGACCAATAAAATATAATTTAATTCATTCACCTTTGGCTTGAAAATATCTCCCTGTATGCTTTGATAACATATAAGAATTAGGAGATCATGGAGATAAAATAGTAAGCACAAGTGAACAATATGAGCTATTATATTTAGTCGATCCAAATGTTCAAATGAGGAAGCCTTGCATATATAGGCAAGGAAGATGCAATCCACCTATCATGTGGATTGACAAGTGCCCTATGATGTGGCACAAATGAGTAGGCAAGTGTCCTATAGGTGTCAACCTTAGGATCACTTGGAATGTGCAAACCAACAACCTATTTGATAATGCCAAGTGTTGAGTGACCTTTGAGGTGAGATGGAAAGTCTTCCAACCTCAAAAAGGTAACACATGAGGTTTACCAAATAACTTGGTAACCTCTAGAGGTCTAAAAGGTTGCACATTCAGTTAGACAAGATTTGTCTAACCTCATCAACCTAAGTACACTTAAGTATAGTGAATGGATAAATTATTCACTCTAACATTCTTGTAACTAAGACATCACTTGATTATCACCTTTTCAGTGGAATAAAAAATAAAAATGATCATTATCTAGGAAAGAAGGCATTTTTAGATAGAGAGCTCCATCTTTTGTATATTTTCATAGTGGCATACAATCCCTTTGAGGATCTGTCCAATGAGATTAACATAACCTTGTATTTCTAAGGCTATCTTGGCATATTCTAGCAATAGAAATGATCATTATCTAGGAAAGAAGGCATTTTGGATAGAGAGCTCTATCTACTGTAGACATTGACAGTGCCATATGATCCCTCTTAGGATTTGTCCAATGAGATAAACACAATCTTGTATTTCTAAGTAGATCTTGGCATAAGCAATCCTATAGCACTCAAAAACAAAATAAAAGTAGGCTAAGAAGAATTTTTGTTTTTGGCGTGTGGTCTTTTTGAAGAAATAGCATGCTTGAATGAATCAACAACATCAATGGAATGTTCCAGCTGATTTCAGCAGCAGCAGAAACACATGGTACATCTTCGGCAGCAACCTACAGTCACTTCTTTAACATTGTCATCTTTGGCAACAACTTGAATTCAGGTCAGCAGCACTATAACTTTGGCAACAATTGAGATGATTTCGGCAGCAAGGCATGAGTGACTATTGGTAGAGATCATTTCGGTGATGTGGATCCTAGGGAGTACTTGGTGTTGTTTTCTATGCAGATTGACTTCTTTTAAGCTTGTAATTGTCAAAAGTTCTTGGTTGGTATCATTTTTCATGTAGGCGTTGCGTCAAACACTTGGCAATTTTGCAGGCATTGCGTCAAATACTTCTCAATTTTGCAGGCATTGTGTCAAATACTTAGCAATTTTGCAGGCATTGCGTCAAACACTTAGAAACCATTAAAACCTTCATCATGGAATGGTGCAGAGTTGATGGAGAGTTTATAACAGTAGCACATCTTGGACAAAGCAGTTCAGCAAGAAGATTGTAATAGGCAGACCTGTTGCACCTATTTTATTTTTTGATTTTTGCTGATTGCTTGTTTTGTGTTTTGACGATATTTTAAAATATTTTGAACAGAAAGTAAAGTGCAGGAACTAAAGAACTTATAATGAAGAGAAGTTCTGAAATTTCAATACTTTTCAATGAAACAACAGGCTGAATATTCCAGATTTTATTACAAACAAAATATCGAGTTTTTCTTGATTATAACAACAACCTAGTACATGAAATATCTTTTATTATCTAATTTCAACATTCCCAGAAATTTTTTGCCACTTTTATAAACTGCTGTAGTAGAAGCCAGCGTATTGGAAGCAATGAAATGCCTATCAAAACCCTCAAACAATGAAATCTCTGCTCCTTTCGTGATTGTTGAGTGTTATCTCAGCCTAGGCTCCCAATCTCCAACAAGAAGCAACCCCAAACCCTAGGCGGCCAAGCCAAAAATTGACCACACCCTCCCAGGAGAAGTACGGCCAGCCAAAGGGAGCCAACACTGCCAATAATCCTCTGATAAATCTCTTCAATCCGTCTCAACAAGTAATCTGTCCAAGTTGAGCTTCGGTGATTGAACAATGGAAATAAATGAATACCAACTAAGCCCAACTGTGGTCTCTGTGTGAAATCACCAAGATAATCTCCAGACTGTATCTCTCAACAGCATAGAGATTGTTGCTTGCAAGGGTTTCCATCCTCACAAACCCTGAGAAGAAAGCTCTCCTCCAAGATCCAAAACCACTTCAATATTTTTATCCAGCATAATGAAAGAATGAGCTCAAAAAACTCTTATTAAACCACTCCAAATCCTAACGCTTCCTTTTAGGGTTTAAAAGATTTAATTTTTAAATTATTTCCCCCCTATATGCCTCCCTAGGCATCGCACTTTAAGTTATAACATTTTATAATTTAATTTTCACTTATGTCTCCCATCGCCCCTTTCGAAAAGTCACTTTATTAAAATAATATAAGTTAAATTATTTAATTTAACTTTAATAACATAATTTTATTTTAAATAATTACATAGGACCATAATAACGCTAAAATATTGATGCCGACCACACCAAGTTGGATAAATGGACACCAAAGTTCCCTAACCACACCTTGTTAGCCTACATGAACGACTGAATAGGCTAACTTTGACAACTGCTGAGAAAAGCTGGGGAGGGGACATTGCAAAGATAGCCAACAGGATAGGCAACCAAACAGTGTGTTATTCTTCTATCCAGTCATGTGGCATTTAGGGTAAACAA
Source organism: Sequoia sempervirens (assembly GCA_007258455.2). Taxonomy (NCBI): domain Eukaryota; kingdom Viridiplantae; phylum Streptophyta; class Pinopsida; order Cupressales; family Cupressaceae; genus Sequoia; species Sequoia sempervirens. The sequence continues at coordinate 20,451 of VDFB02087379.1, read as the reverse complement.
ATCAACTTCAAATACTTGTAGACACAGGGATGTGAACAGATAACTGTAGGCAGGCTGTTCTTAATCTAAAATATGTCTTAAATCATGAGTAGAAGAGAATACTCAACCTAAAAGGTGCCCCCCTAAATGATTAGTAGAAGAGAATATTGAGTTGAGAAATGGGAAAAACAGCAGGGCAGGTCGAGAAAAAGAAGAGGCTGATTGTTTGGAGTAGAAGGACATTGGGAAAAACAGGGGTCGAGACTAACTAGAAGAAGGATAACCAGATTTTCATCCAAACTGGCAACTTGGTATTATGTTAATGTTATTAGTGTGTGTAATAGTGTGGCCGAAGCCAGTCATACTGAATTGGGGAAAAAATTCACCTAACTGACAACTATTATGTCAATGTTATTAGTACCTTTTTTCTTTTATTATCATCGGGACATGTACTAGCATGGGGTGCATGTACAAATTGTATGGAAGTCGGTTCTTTATTTTGGGTTTGCAAGCAGGGGATATCTGTAAAGGGATTGGTTGGGTGAACACATGAATTTCCAAATCATAGAATATGATCCTGTTAAGTAGTGCGGAAAAAGTGTTAATGATACTCACAAAACTCCATCTTCATTTTTACAACACAAGCTTGCAAACCATTTGCAAGTTGATATGCAATGATTAAGCCTTGCACTAAATCTGTTGTTGCAGGTTAATGCAGGACCCATGATTCCCGGACTGATATCTCTGTATACAGTCTTTCTTTGCTGGTCTGCATTGGTAAGGTAAGGTCTTAAACAGAATTGACGTACCCTCCATTATTTTTCAGGCACTAGATTAAAGATCAACTGCTATATATGCTAGTTTAGGCTGTAAGCTTGACTTTAAGTGACTGCAACTTTTTATAGTATCTCTGATACATGTTAAATTGGATTTTGGCAGTGAACCTGATTCAGAAGTTTGTATTCTTCAACCACGGCTAACTGGAAGGGGTGATTGGATAACTCTCCTGGTATGTCAACAATGTACCTTTTGTTTTCCTAGGTCATGTCATATGTGTATTAAACATGGTAGAGCATGCACAATTTTAGCCTTTAATTTGGTTTCTTTGTAGTGTTGCACTATAAACTACTTAGAGCTATTAAAATTATCAAGTATCCTTTCAAGACTCAAGAGTATTCTGTATGGAAAAGTGTATCAAGAAGATGTTCAAATAATATCAAACTGTAATCATTAATTTGAACTATTATTGCATAGTCTCTGTAGCTAAGCAAACAATGACCAAAATTAATTGATTGGAGAGATTGGAGTGAAGAACAACTGCCTTTAATGCCAAGACTTGAAGATGATATATCACATTTAGAAAATTATGAGAAATTTAATTAAACAATCCGCTTATGCTTGAATGTTACTTTTGTGAAAAAGTGTGGAAGAAAACCAGGGAGACGACTCTTTTGAATTCTTTTTGGTATTTCCCATTAGCTTTTGTATGCTAAGTTTAGGATGTGAGTTTATACCCACATATCTTCTCTTGACCGCTTACAAGAATTCTTAAGCAGTCAGGGGATACTGGTTTGAATGGATAAGGACCATTGAGGTGAGCATTTAGTCATCTCTTCTAATGTACCTTGGCAATCTCTTAATCTATAGTGGTGCTCAAAAAACTCTGAAGGTTCAATACTGCCAGTTTTTTGTGTGTCCGATGCTTCTATAGTTGTTTTAGCCAGTAAGACTCTGAAATACATTATGTTATGGATTGTGTTTTTCATATTCCTCTATATTTCAATAAATTAATGAGGCTAACGTCAAGCCTGCAAAATTTGTTCTAGGTACTTGAGCTTACCTGTTAGGGGCTTTATCTTAATAAAATACTTGACTGGTTGACCCTACATATTCATAGGACTATATCCTAATTAAGAGTACAAATTGTGCAATATTTAAGAAACAATACAACAGTAGTAAACTACAAAAGTTATTTTAATAATTAATTAGTATTAGTCAACAATAACCAAACGAAAATTGATTCCAGTTGATTCAACTTCTATATTCATAGTAGCCTACGCTTGAAACTATACACTAAAGAGGCCAACAATAAAGTGGTTTAGTACTATCAGTAATCTAACCATACGTATTGTAAGCAATAGATTAGAAAGAAGATTGGAAAAAGAATGTAAACAACAAACTTCCTATTATGTTCTACTACAAACCTCAGAAAGACCAGAAAACAAAGTAGCAAAGCACAAAGTTACCATAAACCGTAGTAGATTTGCTCCAAGATGTGTGGGTGCTCAACTTAGCAGCATAACACTAATGTTTTTTGTCATTTTGAGTGATAAAAACAACAGAGTTATTTTTCATATAAGATTCATGATCAAAATGGTGATCGTCTCAAAATAAAAAATAATCTATATAAAAATCCTGACCCTATAAAATAATCTATATGAAAAATAAATAATATTTTTAATATAGAATATTTTTAAGATAATGAGTCTTTGAGTAACTATTATTCTTGGGGATACAATAAATACTTAGTTAGAGTCTGTTTTCTCTGCAAATACCTTTTCAGGCAGTGAGAAGACAACTCTTGCACTGTTGAAGCCAAGATTGCCTTTGATGAACTGCTGAGATTCATGTCATCAGAATCATGCAGATTATACTAAACCCATAGAGATATACATAAATAGTCTTGTCTTATCAACTAAACAGTCCACGAATGATAGATCATTTATACCTTTAAACACTATTACTAGTTCTTTACAAATAATAATAATAATTTTAAAAATCATTTAAAATTCTATTTTATAAATGCTTATGCTACCTTATTTTTCATATATCATATCATATGAGATCTTAACACTTTCAATATTCATACTAATATATTCTACAATTAAATTTATGTTGTTGAATACTAACAATTTTTTCTCACCCTTTCTTTTTTAACTACACTGTAATTCTTGATGTGTTAGCCAAATTATATTTTTTAATATATTATTTAAAACTTCAACTTAAAAAATACATATATTATAATTTATACTTTAAGAAAAATATATTACAATAAAAATAGTTTAATATGACCTTACCAGGATTGAAATTAATCTTTTTAGTGATATGTTTAAGTTTGTAGAGTTGTGTCATACTATGTTAAGAAAGTAACACATCATCTCTTATATGACTTCCTAGTGTAAATTGTCAGCATGTTGTAGTGAATATGGTGATTATATATGTACCCTTGAAAAGCACTCAGCATTGAGTAAATTCAAAATGGTAGGAATGAAAGGTTCCTTGTATTGATATGGGTGTTGCAAGCGCTGTGAGTAGCATCCCTCTTGCATTAACACCAATGCTCCACCATTGAAGGAATTTTGACTAGAGTTACAAAACTAGCCTAGATTCACCCAAACTCGATGAGTCTCAAGGTGAGCCAAGCTTGACGAGTCTGAGAGACTTGGCTCTCGAGTCTCACTAGACTCGTCGGGTTTGGGTGAGTACCGAGCACGAGACTTGGCCACAACAAAGTTAAAATGGAAACATAAAGAAAAACATAAGCATAAACAATCACTTAAACTTTATTGTTTTATATTTGTCTCCTTCACCCTAAAAGGCACTTCATTTCATTTTCAAGCGAAAGAAGGAAAAAAGAGAGATTTGAGCCAAAATTGATTTGCATTGAAGGAAAACCAACAAGGAGATTGAGCAAAAATCGGTGGTTGAATCACATTTGGGCAGGTTTTTAGCTGCTTTTGGTGCATTTAGAGGAGTCTACAAAGGATTGGAAAGAGCTCACCATTGATTTCAAGAAAGATTTAAGAGGTAAGTTTGAATTTTGAAGGTTTTTTTTGGTTTTTAACCAAAATTTCATTTCTCTTCTACATTTCTTCTTTCTTTTTTGTATTTTCTTTCAGTGGAACAAAGAACAGACACTAGGTGTTTTTATAAAAAGAAAAATAGTTTTGTAGTTGCAAACCCTAGGTTTTTTTATATTAGTTCAATTATAAACCATGAGTGTTAATTTTTTTCTATTTATGTGTTATTGCAGCATTGTTTAGATTTATAAATTGTCTTTACACAACATCTCGAACTCCAGTTAGAAAGGGCCCTTGTTGGAAACATGCAATTATCACCCTTGGGCAAAAGAAAGGGGAGGTAACATGTTTTCATTGCAAAACAACTATGTTTGTGGGAGGCATTAATAGATTGAAATACCATCTTGCACATATACCAAACTGAGATGCTAAGCCATGCCCAAAAGTGTCTATTGAGGTTATGCGTTAAGTGCAAGTTCAATTGGAAACCTTTGAGCACCAAAAAGAACTAAAAAAGACGCAAAGAGAGATGGAAGCCATTGGTGGAACTGGGGACTCTTCTTCTTCCATTCCTCCATTTCCTCCATCTTCGGGTGTTGGTAGTGGTAATGGTAGTGGCAGTGGCAGTGGCAGTGGCAGTGGCAGTGTTAGCATTGGGCCTAGAGTTCGTGCATCTAGGTTGGATTCATATATTTTGCCACGCACTACTTTGGATTCCCAACTATCACTTGAGAGCATGGGTTGGAACAAAACTAAACATGATGCAACTAAAAGTGCAATTGGGGACTTTTGGTTATATTGTGACATTCCATTCCATGTAGCCAGGTAATTCTTCTTTTTGTTTTGTTTTAAACTATATAGCTTGATTCTTTGTATCCTGAATGTTTATATTTAGAGTTATGTCAAATTCAAATTTAAATTCTCCATTTTACAACACTTATTTTATTTAATTTATTTGTGCTAAGTCTCCTTATCGGAAAAACATGGTTGATGCCATTTCTATTTGTGGGGCAAGGTTCAAAGCCCCTAATGATGAGGAGATAAAGGGTCCTGTTGACGTGGTTTTTGTGACCGCACCAATCAGCAGAACAAAGTTTCCCAACACAATGGGAAAGTGCAAGCCTCCCTTCTTCTTTCTCCTTATGATTTTGTCGTAGGCCACCAATTGCCTAGACAACTCAAGCAGTATCATCTTGTTGGTGGGGTACCTCGGTAATTGTTGTGACCTTTTCACACATCGCCCCATTCAAGATGGGGACCCCCTAATTTTTGCTCCGTTCCGGTCTTTTGGCTTGGGTTTTCTTCTCTCTCTCGCTCTGTCTCTTTTCTGGTGTCCGTCTTTCAGGGGGTTGTGTCCGTCATTGAGCTTAAACGCGAAATATTGGCCAAGTATAAAATTAGGGTTTCATCGTTTCTGGCCAATTCAAAGTCAAGTAAAGTGAGAAAATTGAAAATTGAACTTAATATTGTTGTCAGCAGACATCCAGCAGGCTTCCAGCCAGTTTTCATCAAATTCTGAGGTACTTACTATTTTTAGTAAGTCTGCAATTCAGGGCAATTTGTCAGCTATTTTGAGATTCTGATCATCACACGGCATTCAGAGTATATCAGACTGCTTGCATGCCAAATTTGAGCAAAAACAGATGACTTACTATTTTTAGCAGTCCGGCTTCCGGCGCGAATTTCAGGGTCCAGATGCAGAGTTTCTCTTTGCATGTCTGGATATTCCTTCTGGGTTTTTCGAGCCCTTCGCGATGATATAACATGCAAGTCGAGATGATCACTTTCGATTCAAATTCTCTCGAGGCTATTTTAGGCCGGTACGTCGAGGTTTCCTTTTGCATGTCGTGACCCCGATGGTTTTTCGAGTTTCGGGCGATGGTGTGACATGCAAACGAGGATCTCCACTCGCGAAGGAACTTGCTATTTTTAGCGTGTAACGCTACCGCCTCAAACAGCTTCCGCCAGATCACGACGACCGCAGCGTCGCTAAACGAGCAAACGGAGATCTGGTACGCATAATGCAAGTTAGGGTTTCCAGCCTTCGAGCCTAAAAAAATGCATCAAAAGTCAAAAATCTTCGAAAACCGACAAAACCATCTTTATCAAATTAAGCCATTCACCGGTGAAATTAAGTCAAACGAGCACTTACTATTTATGTAAGTCAAATTGGAACATGCTAAAAATAGTAAATCACCGCGATGCCGCTGTCGCCCGCCAAGTCGCGGTGGTGAGGATCGCTTCATCCAAATTTCACGCCGATCGAGCTTGAGCTATCGTAAACATGGAGCCATTATTTCGCAGTAAGCCACCTTCAAACAAAGCGCGCTAAACAAATAAGGTGACGCAAAAGCGGCAAAGTATCGCATAAAGTTGATAAAGGTAATGAGGATGCTATGCTAAAACCGTTATTCCGAAAGCTCGGTCCAAATTCGTGAGAACTTACTATAAATAGCAGTGGCACGTGAAGTCGGGCGAGATGTGATAAAATTTGTCTAAGTCTGGAACTTCGTCTGGCAGGCATGGAGAAATCCGCCCATCTCAGCTAGAGGCATGAAAAATTTCTAAGTGTGAGTTTATCCACCACCCAGGGCAAAATGCGCCCAAGGCAGGAAAGTCAAAGAGAGTCAAAGGTTTTCGTCCTGCTCAGGGGTCCAAATGCGCCCAAGGAGAAAGAGGGAAAAAGCTTAAAAAGTTTCTAAGGCATGAAAATCCGCCTCACACATCAAAATGCGCCCATCCTTCACAAGCATGGAAATGCGCCCAGAATTCAAGGTGGTCAAAGCAAAGTCAAACATGAAAATCCGCCTCACACATGAAAATGTGCCCAAGGTTGATGTTTATCCTTCACACAAGAGGAAATGCGCCCAACTTGCAAAGAGTCAACAAAGTCAAAGTTTTCCGTCCTCCATAGGCAAAATGCGCCCAAATCATGCATGTCAAGACAAAAATTATGAAGTTGAAAGGTCATCCTTCTCTCACATCAAAATGCGCCCATGTTTGGATGGTAAATGGTAAATACAAGTGGTAAATAAGGTGAAAAGTGTTACCTAGCATGGTGAAGGCTTGTACGTTATCCTCCTCCACACTTAGAATGCGCCCAAGGGGAGTTAAGTGAAGTATGCGCCAAAAGTAGGGGAGTCATAAGGTGTTAAGGATATTTTCTAAGGCTTATGCTAAGCGTTGAAATATCCCAAGGCATTAAGAATAAAATGTTAAGTGTGATGTGCGCCAAGAGTAAGGTTGATATAAGGCGTGGAAAATATTTCAAGGTGTTGAGAGTTAAAATGAAGTGTGCACCTAGGGAGTTATATGGTGATTTTAAAAATCTTATAGGCGTTGAAATGTTTTGAAGTATGCTAGGCGCCTCAGGGGAAGAAACAAAATATTTTCTAAGTGTTAAAAAAATTATCTAAGGCGTTGGGCTTTTAAATGAATTTTTTTTTTTCCTCAGTGTGAAGTGATATGGGATGAAGTGGAGATAAAATGTACAAGGCGTGCCGGGAATGAGTAAATTCCTCCAAACGAAGTTGATAAAAAAATTCCTCTCCACTGGCAATCAAAATTTTCTAAGGAAAATTTTCCAAATGCAAAGAGATGATTTAAATATTTTCTAAGGCAAATTTTATTTTCCTTGGAAAATACGCCTAGAGCTCCAAGTTGATAAAATTCTCCGATGCACAAGCAACTTTTCTCAGTGATGGAGCCAGAGACGATGGTATTTCAAGTTCTTCAAATTTTTCAAGAAGTCAGAGCAACACAGAGTGATCACGGGCGAAGAACGAATTTAAATGATGGAAATATATTTTTCTAAGGTTCAAAATTGAAAAATTAAATGAACCCGTTCGTTGGGTACCCATCGATTCGAGGCGTTCTGAAGAAAATTTGCTTCTGGGTACTGAATATTTGTGATGATGAATGGATTTCCAAGTCTTCTGAGCTTCGCCGACACTTTTTCAGTGAAGAATTTGATCAGTGCTCGAATGGTGAATTTTCCTAAGGGAAAATTTTAAATTTTCTAAGGCAAATTTGAATAAAATGAGTTTTCAAGATGAATTTCCTTCGAATGATGAATCTGAAGGGAGTTGCCTAGATAAGTTTGTTTAAATTCTTCGAAGATGAATTTTCCAGAGCAGATGATGAAGTTAAAAAGTTCGAATTCAAGTGACAGAGCTCCGGCTGGTGAGTTAAAAGAAGATGAATTAAATCAAATTTTCGAAAGCAAAATCTAAAACGCCAGTCAAAGTCAAGTTTCTAGAAGAATAATATTCCCGACGACTGGAGACAAGTGTCAGAAACACCAGGGAGGGAAAATTCGAATTCTTGAAGTGGAGTAGTGGAGTTTAATGGCACTGGCTAAAATTAACTTCTTCTAGAATTCGAGTTTTAGCTATAAAATGGAGAGGTTTTTCACTTGTTTTCACAGCTGGAGAAGTCGAACTTGCTCTGAGAGTGAAGTATTGCAGTGAACTGTTGCTTGGAGAATTTAAAATCTGAATGTTGAGGAAGGACGCCTTAAGTTGCTGAGGCTTGAAAGAATTTGAAATTGTTGCTGAGAAGTTGAGTTTGCTGAGGAGGCGCACTTGGGAGTTGATTAAATTTGTGCTGAGAGAAGTACGCCTTAAGTTGCTGAGAGGTACTTGCTGGTTGGAGAAGGTACGCCATTGCTGAAATAGAAGAGGTACGGCCTTTGCTAGTGTTGAGGCTGAAGTTTGAAATCTGATTTGATTGAGCTTAGTTGAAGTTGCCATTTGAGGGGCGCCTTGAAGCAAAGAAATAGCTGAGAACTTAGAAGCACGAATTTGCTAGCTTGATATTTGCTGATTGCTGATACGAAGACATAGAAATTAAAATTGCTGATTGCTGATACAAGGTCATTCAATTTGCTGATTGTGAAGTCATCAGAGTTCACTTAGAAATCTGTTCTAAGTGTTGGAATTTGAATTTATTCAAGAGAAGAAGCTGAGGTTTGCAAAACACGAAAGATATTGCAGCTTCTAGAATTCGACTGTAGCCCCTATCATGCCTTATTTTATTAAATTTAATTGCTGATGAATGTTTGTTATGTTGCAGATGGCTGAAGCAAGGACAACCGAAAAGGACAATGGTGCCTCCAGACAAGCTGTGATCAAGAAGCTCAGCAAAACGTTCATGCCAGAGTCAAAGTTTATTTCAAAGCTGGGCAAGTTGACGGACACTAATTTGGGCTCTGTCAACCTGGAGACCTTCAAGAACAGGCTGTTCGGGATTGGAAGTCATCGGGCTTTGGTCACTTCGCACAACATCGTCCGCAGTGGATTGTATGCAGCTGCTGGTTTTCCGCCAGCTATTCAGTGTTCGGAGCTAATGATGGAATGCGCCAATTGCTACGAGAAGGAACATCGATCGATCACGACACCAGATGGCCAAGTGCTTGCCAACCTCACTCTGGCGGCCATTGGTGAAGCTTTCGGGATCCCGGTGCACAGGAACATGATTTACAAGTCCAGGGAGCGAGCGGAGCGGATGTATGCTTCTGCTTTTGAACGGTGCATGGATACAATTAACACTCACTGGATGAGCACTCCAAAGCCTTCTCGAACGAAGTTGCCAAAGCAGATCATAGCAGAGGACCTGAAACAGGAATATTGTGATCTTATCATGTTGCTGAGCAGGGTTGGTGGTTGCCCACAGTCTTACATTTTCGAGCCTTGGATGTTTTATTATATCAACCTGGTGTTAGAGGGAAAGGATTATGTCAATTGGGCTGAGATGATTAGCGATAGTATACATGAGCAGCTCCTGAGCTTGCGGAGGACTAAAACGTTTTACATGAGCTCCTACCTTATTTATATGTTGGCACGAATGACGAGGTACAGGGGGATTTCTTATAAAGAACCCATCGGTTGTGGCTCTCATCAATTCAAAATCCATGAGGCATGTACACAGTTGCACTTGTCGAGCACAACTTACTACAAGCGTGTCAACGATTCATTCACCATGTACATCACGAGGCTGCTTCAGGAGCGGTTACACCACAGAATCTCTAGAAATGCACAGGAGCTGATTGAGAGGTATGGGTGCTGGTTTATTCAATTTCCGAGATTTTCATACATTAGGCTGCAAGGTTTTTCCTCGTACCCATATAGGCTGCCTAAGTACCCAACAGATAAGATAATAATGCTAGAGATATCTAGACAGTTGCTAGCTTTTGACAAAATCCAAAAGAAGAAGAAGAAAGGAGGGATAGAGTTTCACCAGGATGGGCAACTTCTGATGAGGTGTGTCCTTCGACACAAAGGCTAGAGAAGCCGAATGAGCTCAATTTTATCATTTCTCATCATACAAGCCGACAAAGATTATGACCCGCACCATAACATCAATTGGGTTCTGTCGGAGGAGTTCAAACATAAGGCCACCATTGAGGATTATTGGGCTGATGCGGTTGATGAAATTGAAGTAAGGAAAAGAATGTTCTCTCGGTTGCCGATTACTCTGATCAGGGAGTGTGAGGTAGTCCCGGTTCCGGACCAGGTTAATGAGGATATGGATGTTGTGCATCCAGATTATGCAGCTGTTCGAGATACTCCACTTCCACCTGTGGATTGGTCAGAGCCCGAGGTTGCTGATTTAGATACTCTATCCATCCCGGTTATGACATTCACCAGGGCATGGGTTGACAGGAGAGTGAACAGATTGAAAAGTAGGTCAATTGCCTTGACTTACAACTTGATGGGAGATCACAGGACGCCCACCACAGGAAGAAAGAAGCAGATCACAAGAGGACCAGAGTCCAGAAAGAAAGAATTAGTTCAGCCAGAGCCTCCACGAGTCACAGTGGCAGTACCTTTGGAGACACGTTCTCCAAGCATACAGGAGGTGTCTTTGTTTGCCGACGTAGAATTGCAGTTGAACGTAATCGGGTAGTACAGATATTCAGCCTCCACGAGGGAGTCAATTGCCAGAGTGCCAATGTACCCGCGAGTTGATCGCCAGATCGCCAGGATGATGAGGGGATCACCACCCCTCGCCAGCTAGAGTTAGAGGCGCTATGAACGACGCGTATTATGATGATATAGTGTCAGGTGACACTCAGCCACTTGAGGACGATGAGCCTCGCCAGAATGAAGAAGAAGTTGAACAGGTTAGAGAAGTCGAGGCACAGGAGCAGCAGCCCTTCGATATACTATATGAGGTGCCCGATTGGCTAAATGATAGAATGAGAAGAAGCCCGAGTGAAGAGATTGATCCAGCAGTTGAGATGGAAGAATTTTTGAATCGGATCAGTGCTCCTCCACCGAAGAAGAAGGCAAGAAAATTTTCGAGGATCTCCACCGATGAGGATGGCTCTCGTACTCTTCACGTTGCTGTCCCACGAGTCGAGTGTGACCGGAATGAAGCGGTTCCTGAGAATTATGTGGTCACCACTCTGGATTTGGGACGCCCTACTGGTGCTCAGATTGTTGAGGAGTGTGATAACTCCTTCCTTGCCCTCAAGGATAGATTATTCAAGAAAGAAGGGAAATATAAGAAGTTAAAACGAGAACACAAAGCCTTAGTTGGATATGTTCAGCAGTTGTCTCGTTCTCGAGGGCAGGATGTACCAGTGATTGAGCCTCCAGCAGATATTCCTAGAGAGTCGATCAGCGGCTTAGTAGAGTTGGGGAGGATGGCACAGGAGGCAGACAAATGGGTCACAGGAGTTCGTACTGAGACAGAGAAATTTATGGAGGACCTTGCCTCTGCCTTTCAGCAGGCCTCTACTATTATGGCACGGATAGATGCGGTGGATCATGCTTGGGGCGATGCCTCTATCTATCAGAGTAAGGTGATCCAGCGCCTTGAGGTATTGAGGCATGTGCCATTGCAATTGCTGATTGATGGAGGTGTCATTCAGGCGAATGACCGATATGACTTCTCTAGATGGTATTCTTCTATTATTACTGGCTTGGCTTCTTCGGAGCGCGCAATAAAAGCGGATTCAAACAGTGGGTACATAAGGCCATGGCTAATATTATAGATGGAGTCTCGTGAACAATCTTGAGGCCATATTTGCTAGGGCGGCCAATCCGAGGAAATAAGTTTTGATAATTTGAGGGGTTTGCCGGTTCCCTTCTTCGCAGATGTTAAGACCTTTGTGCAGGATGACTTTGAGAATACTGCTACATTCTCCACTTTGATCCAGAACACGCAGGACTCATTAGCTGCTTGGAGAAAATCTTGTACAAGGCACGAGCATTCAGTCACGGTGTTAGAGTTTCAGTTAGATTGTGTTCCACCGATTTCAGCTCAGGAGGTTGAGGCCGTACTTAGCAGATTTGTTGAGTTGGCAATCAGAGAGAAGGCAAATGGGAACACACTACTGGACGAAGAGCTTCTAGAAGACCTAATATGGAGCATTTATCGCGATTGCTATTTTGGGAGTGAGTGGGAATCTTTGATTCATTTAATGTACCACTCCCTATTCTGGCAGTCTTTAGGGTTAGGGCTGAGGTGGCACGATTCTGGCCACTCTATTAATTGTAACCCTAGCCGTCTTTTGGGACTTGGCTAGCTATAAAAGGGGGAGTCCCCCTCATTTGTAAGGCATTAGAATTAGAAATTAGAGATCAGAGATTAGATCAGAGCTAGAATTGAGATAGAGCTAGAGCTAGATAGTGTAGTATTGTAGAGCATTTTGCATAATTTGGAGAAGAGAGAAAGTTTTCCCTTTGAAAACTTTTGAAGAGATTGTTGTGTAACACATTTTATGATAATAGATCTTTTCATTGATGATGGAATTCGTCTTGTCATGAAATGATAGCAAGGTTTCTTCTTCCTTTCGTATCCAAGTAGCTTAGTTCATGCAAATAGCTTACTTCGGTGTGTGGTGTTTTATTGAGATAGCTTCGTTTTATTCCATACCACTAGTGGCTTGTTGATGATAAGTCTGCCTTGCGTGGTCAACTGGACATTATCTTGTGTTTAACTTCGGTTGTGATTTATATGCTTATATGCGTCGTTGTGATGGTGTATGCATGTTAAGTCATAATTTGAACATCTTTTGCTATCCCCTTTGAAGATTGCACCGATTTTGCTGAGGCTGTCCGACGGAGGCTAGGCGAAATCCGGTTGAAGTTTATTGAAACGAAGCCCCACATACCCTGCATTTAGAATAGAGTATAAATTTCTTAGGCCTTACCCCTTTTTACTTTCCGTACATTTCTGATTAGTTTTAGGAAAAGAACCACATTGCCAAATCATACACGTGAGAATCCCCTTCAAAATCATACATTAGCTGCTAACTGCAAGAAATCTGGACAATTGTGTAAGTCCCCTCGTACGAACACAGCAATACACATCAACCAAACTGGGTCTATTCGCACTAAAGGAACCTTGCAGTTGAACATGCGAACTTTCTCGCAATCTTAGCGCATGGAATACTTTGATCAAGAGAGAACGGAGTAGCCCAAACTATTTTGTTCTTCGGCTGATTGGTGAGGTCACAAAAATCGCATCAACAGAGAAAAAACTGGCGCTAGAAGGAGGGCCTTCAAGGATTCTTCGCAGTGAAGCAATCACATTCAAGTAAGAAGGGATTTTCATCAAGAGAAATTCATTGGAGAAAGAATTATCATGAGTAAAGATGGTGCTACCGCATAGAGAGATATTTCCAGTGTTGCAGCCTAACTTGGGATTCAACGACGACCAAGAAGACATCCTTTCAGGACTGAACAACCTTGCTTGGAAGACAAAGGAGAGCTACGCCCAGTATATGAGAACTTGCTTCGTGTTGGAGGAAGAAGAAGAAAAGGCTATTGAAATTCAAGTCGCAATTGAAAGGAATTTGCTCGATCAAAGACTACCACTCGCTCCCCTTCCTCGCCGACAGTAATCAGCTACATCCTGGATCGAATCAGTTCATTCTCACCCGATAAGTTGAAAAGAATCTTGAGGTCCGCGCCAAGCTCATCTAAAAACTTCGTAGAGTTAGAGTTGCCTACTAGAGTAAGGAAGAAGAAAGAAGTCCGTCCAAGCGAAGAAGTCGAGTCAAGTGAAGAAGTATTCTCAAACGAAGAAGTTCAGTCTAGTGAAGAAAGCGGAGAAGAAATTACAAGTTTGTTCCGAACTCCACCAAGTGCTTCAAGGTTTGCTCAGCCTAGAGCAATCCAAGTTACCACACCAGTGTTTGTCCAGCAACCAGTTCAAGTTACTACAACTCCAGTAATTGTATATCAGAGGAGATATCCAAATCAAGCAATGGCTCAACCAGGAGGTCAACCAGCTCCTAATGGTGCTACTTGGCTAGTTACCAACCCATCCCCTCTTGAGTTTGCAGATTATCACGATATGCCAAAGAATCCGGAGCACTTCTGCACCAAGTACCAGGTCCATGATCCGAACCGTTCTGCTGAGGATCACATTAAGATGTTTGAGGATCATTTGCGAAATAGGCAAATTGCATACGCAGATGTGCCTTGCAGATTATTCCCGTACTCCTTGGGAGAAGAGGCTCACTTTTGGTTTATACACTTACCAGTTGGATCCATCAGAACATGGGAGCAAATGAAAGCGGCTTTCATTGGGAAGTTTGGTATTCCTATCACCCCAGTTGAGCTTTTCCGTCAGTTTACAGAGGTAAGAAGACAAGACAAAGAGCCTATTCATGCCTTCAACAATAGATTCCAAAAGGCTCTCACAAGGCTACGTACTCCGTACATGGTTCCCGATGCAAGGGAAAATTACTATGCAGCCTTGGACCCGTTGACCGCTATGTTCGTGAGACAAGCTCATCCCATTCCAGCAGATATGAATCAAGCGTATGCTAAGGCGGTTGAAGTAAGTCAGAATATGGGCCAAAACATAACTGGACCTTCTTTGTACACTGGCTTGGTCACCACGAATAATCAAATGCAGACTCTTGCTCCAGCATGGAATCAGCAAATTACAGCATTGAATCCAGTTCCGCAACCGGCATATCATGTTACGCCACCATCGGACCAATTAGTTCTCCATCCTGGGATACCCTTATCCCAGACTCCAGCTACGCAGCCTGTCTACCTCCAGAACACGGTACCTGCAACAAGGACACAAGAGGAGAAAGATGAAATGAAGGAATTAGTAGAACAAATGAAAAGGCTGTCATCTGAGGTAACTCACCTCAGAAATCAAAATAACCAAATGCAATCAATGATAAAGAATTATCAGGCACATCCAGGTGCCAATCGAGGATATCACAATAATCCTCAACAGCATCAAGATGCCCATCAAGGACATGGACACGATAACAGCCATGGGTATCGAAATAATAACCAGGGGTATCAAAAGAGGTCCTGGAATACCGGACCTAATAACGTAGGAGTTCCGTCACCGCTAGATAACCCGCCACCTCCAGAAAATCGTCCCACGGATAGAGTATTCTTGGCAGAAGCTGCTATGTCAGGATGGTGTCGGCTTCATAACACAAGTCAGCACTCAGAGTTACAATGCCATGAGTTTCAAGTAGCAGCTGATATCTTTAAAGGAGAAGTAAAAAGCACGGAGGGTACTGAGAATCCTCCAACCACTGGGTATGAGATTGTACCAGTGCAAAGATATGACCAGGCACTAATCATAGAAAATGTCAATGCTGTGTCTGGGTATCAAAACTACGCGCCACCAGAAGCAAATTACAGATTTCCA
Organism: Sequoia sempervirens; assembly: GCA_007258455.2. Classification (NCBI taxonomy): domain Eukaryota; kingdom Viridiplantae; phylum Streptophyta; class Pinopsida; order Cupressales; family Cupressaceae; genus Sequoia; species Sequoia sempervirens. The sequence goes on along the minus strand of VDFB02087379.1, from coordinate 5,032 downwards.
CCAGCTTCGGCTAATGGACCCGTGGAGGCGCCCGATGCTCAAGTTTATGAAGAAGCTCAAGTTTATTCAGAAGTTCAAGACAGTTACTCAGAGGAACCACTTGAGCAGGGTAACTATGTTTTTCCACCTCTCAATAATAGTGTTTTGGTAGAGGGGAGAAGAGAGGTGCAAGCATTTCAAACTTCTGGAGGAGCACCACCCAAGGTCTACCAGAGGACTTAGCCAGTATCCCAAATGCCTCGCCAATTGCGTCAAGTGCAAAGTTGGCTAATATCATACCATCTGGAGACACAATAGTCCGATCATCTGAGTTGTAAAAGTTGGTACACTCCAAGATCAGCTCTGGACAACGAACTGCTGGTTGGAATCCGGCTGCTGCGTATAACCCGCTCTTGACAATGTTGCGCGATGCTTCTGTCGAAAGGTTGCCACCTTGCCCATACATTCTGCGCATGAAGGCCTCGAGGTTGAAAGGCCCAAGGTTGGTGTCCGTCAAGTTTCCAAACTTCGACACAATCTTTGACTCCGGAATAAACGACTTCTTCAGACCTTTGATGATCGCCTGCCTGGAGGCGTTTTCTTTGACAGCTTCGTTATTCCCAGCCTTAGCTCCAGCTTTGCTTGTTCCAGCAATATCAGCCTTTCGTCCTTCAACCATTTGCAAAACCAGAAGCAAATATTACACTCCAAACTTTTAAAATAAAAATCACGCGAGACGGCTGGCGAATGGAGTTGGCTGCAAAAATAAATGTGAGTTAATAGCTTCAGCAGTAAACTCCAACTTCAAACTTCGATAGATTTAAACTTCGAGAATGTAAAACTCCGAATTTCAACAATTTGCAGCTAGAGGAATTTTCAGCTCTTTGTAAGAAATTAACTCCGGCAATCCCAACTCCGGAAAATGTTTCAAGTTTCAACAACTTTTAAATCAACAACTTCGGAAGTTACTTCGACGGTTTTAAATTAGCAAGCTCGAAAGTTTCAAATCAGCAAGTTTCAATAATTTCAAATCAGCTCTTCGAAAGTTATAAATCAGCAACTTCGAAGAATTTAAATCAAGCTCGAACAATTTCCACTTCTGATTTGACTCAGCAACTTTAAAAAATTTAAATCTCAACAACTCCAAGTTCAAATAGTTTCGACTTCCAGCATAAACAATTTCAGTCTTTCAACTTTCAACTTCGAAAAACATTTCAACTTTCAGCAAAATATTAAATCTCGGCAATGTTAAATACTTACCTTCAGCAACTTGGAGAAATAAAAATGCTCAACCTCGGCAGCTTATACTTCAAACTTTATTTCGAATCTCAGCAACTTCGCAACCTTGAATCTCAGCAACCTCAAGCAATTTCGACTTTAGCAACAAGTCGACTTCAGCAACTCCAAAATTTTTAAATCAGCCTCACAACTCTTTGAAAAATCGAATTCAAAACTTCTCACACTTTCAGCAACTCTTGATCTTGAAAATATTAAATCTCACAACTCAACAATCACTCTCAATTCACCAGCATAAATCTCAGCTTCAAATTGTGTGAGATGAAAATGAAAATCTTCGAAGTTTTTATAACCAAAAGCTGGTGCCAATTTTAGCAGATGCCATTAATTCTCTTTATTATGACTTACGCAGTTGCTAATTTTGAAAGAGAATATTCCAGTCGTCTTGCAGTTGTCATAGCAATTTGCTATTCAGGGAGATTCTTTCCTCGATTTAAATTTAAAACTTTCCTCCGACTGCCAGCAATTTTGAAAAAATCATTTTGCTTTGATTTGAAATAATCTCAACTACCTTTTTAAAATGGCACATTTAATTTATTAAATTTTAATTTAAATGCCATTTTATTTATTTCTCCAGCGCCTGCGAAAATTCGACGTTAACACTTTGAAATGGCTAGGCGAAATTTATTTTCCATCCATAATAACTCCAAAATAAATTCCCCATGATTAAAATCGTCCGAACTTTTAAAATTTCATGGGTCCAAATTAAAGGGGGAATTTTTAATTTAATACTTAGGAAAATAATTAAATTTTAAATTTTAATTTAACTTCTCCGACTTAGGCAAATTTTAAAAATTAATTGCCTGGAGAAATTTTTATACCTTCCAACGCCTTTTTAAAATTTTAAATGCCTTTGAACATCTTCATTCAATTTTTCACATTTGAGGGGAGAGACTTCAATTTTCGAACATTTTAATATTTATCACCCCTGCACATAACATGTTAAACTTTCACTTCCAACGCCCTTTAATTTATTCTTCAATTTCATCTTTTGATTTGGGCGCACATGTGGTAGAAAATGTCAAGTCAAATATTCATGACTTAGTGTATTAGGCGTATTTTTTTTTACTTCCACTCACTTGAAAAAAAATTCCCAAATAACTTCAATATTCAAAATGTTTTCGATTTTCATCTTCCAGTTTAGGCGTGGTTGAAGGATTTAGAAAATATTTCACACTTTCTTCACAACCCTAGGCGCATACCCCTCTTCGTGCTTTGAATTTCATATACTTGGAAAATTTTGATGTCTTCTCCAAACATGTTGGGCGCATTTAGGGGGTCCAGCTTTAAGGCGCATTTGGGGGTTCCTTTTAATTCTCACGCCTTAGAATATTTTCAAAGACTTTCAAGTTGCCAAGCGCATTTAACATGATCTTCTTTTAATTTCGACATTCAACATTTAATCAATACTTTTCCCTTTGTTCAAGGCGCAAACAAGAGGTTGGGCTTCCATTTTGGGGCGCATTTGATATGTAGAGCCTTCCGTTTGGCAATACTTAGAGAAATTTCGAAATCTCTTCAATGCTCAGGGAGGGCGCAAATGGAGGTGTGTGCTTTTAGGCGCAAATGCAAGAGGGAACTTTCAATTTTAATCTCCAGGCGCAAATGGAGGGTGGAGCTTTCACTTTGTCACTTAGAAATTCTTTTAATCTCCACTTTTTGCTTTAGGCGCAGCTGGAGGGGTGAAGTTCAAAGCTACAACACTTAGCATTCTTCAAATTCTCTCTTTTGGTCTTAGGCGCAATTCTACCCCTGGCATTTCATTTTATCAACACTTAGAAAAATTTCAACCTCTTTTACCCTGGGCGCATATAACCCATAGAGCATCCAATTCGTGCTTTAATCAAACTTTGAGTCTCTAACTTCAAGGGCGCATATCACATGTTTAACTTCCATTTTGAAGTGGGGCGCATTTACTACATAGAAGTTTCAATTTGTATCTTGGGCGCAAATGGCCAGGTGAGCTTTCAGTTTTAAGTGGGGCGCAAATGAGCAGGTGAGCTTCCAGGCGCAAAACACATGTTGTGCTTTCCTTTTTACCATAGGCGCATATCCCATGTCCAACTTTGAGTTTGAAGAGAGGCGCATTTGGGAGGGTCAACTTTTAATTTCATGACTTAGGCAAATTTTCATGTTCCAACCTCCTTGGGCGCATTTGACCCTTGCTACTTTTAGTTCCGGCACTTAGAGAATTTCTTACGTCTTCAGCTCAGGGTGCATTTAGCATACCCATCTTTCATTTTTTTTTTACGCCTTAGCATTTTTCAAGGCCTTGGGTGCATTTGGACCCCTCTAAGTCTAGGTGCAAATCATATAGGCAACTTCCAGTTTTGACACTTAGTAAAATTTTTGAGCTCCCTCCAAGTCTAGGCGCATTTGGCAAGTGGTACTTCAAACTTTCATGCCTTAGAATATTTTTGGCTCCTCTTGTCCTCCCAAGGCGCATTTGCCATGTCCAGCTTTGAGTTTTTACACTTTAGTCTATCTTGAGCCTTAAGGGCGCATTTTAGTTAGGGAGCTTTCAATTTATGCCTTAGGCGCAAATGACCATGCTGACTTTTAATTTTTACGCCTTAGAACATTTTTGAATGTCTTAAGTTGCTAGGTGCATTTCATGTGTCAAGCTTTCATCTTTTGACTTGGGCGCATTTGGCACATAGAACTTTCAATTCCGACACCTAGTGAAGTTTCAAGCCCAAGGGCGCATTTGGAGTAGTCTACTTTCAATTTCATCATAGGCGCATTTAGGGGGGTCCACTTCTAGTTTTCATACTTAAACTTTTCAACACTTCAGTTTCTCAAGGTGGATCTTGACGCCGGACTCCAAATTTTATCAAACCTAGTGGATTTTATGCCTCTTGCCAGATTTAGGATGATTTCCCCTTGCTAACCCTAATTCGCCCTGACTTTCTATTTTTAGAAAGTTCCTTGAATCACGCGCCGTCAATTGAATTTTGACTCCAGAAAGCCTGATTTTCGCCCTGCTGTTGATGCCTGATGCCCGTCTGCACCTGCTATTTTTAGCAACCTGCTAAAAATAGAAATTGCTCAGAAAGTCTTCAAATTTCACGTGCTAAATGCTTGAAATGTAACGATCATAGCTGGATGTTGCTTTTGCGTGACCGTCCTGCTCCGTCCTTGATTTTAGGAAACCCTAAGTTCTCTGCCCTGGCCTGCTAAAAATAGCAAACGTTTGATTCTTTATTCTCTGCAACTCTATTTGTCTTGAAATTCGCGCCAAGGATCCCTCATCACATGTTTGACTTGTACCTGCTGAGATTTGATGTTGACCTGCCATTTATAGCTGCTTCTGAAGTGACTTACTATTTATAGTAAGTGCTTGTTTCTGAGACTTCCCTAGCTCCGTTTGAGTTGAAATTTGGACAGCGTGCTACTTGTTGATGAACTTCCCTGTCTGTGCTGCGCCTGAGATCGACTTTCTATTTATAGCCCGTGTCGAAAACACCTTACTAAAAATAGTAAGTGCTCCGATTGTCTTCAAATTTTGCCAGCAGACTCTCTGAAGGATACTGATCAAGATGGATACTTCAGTTTTGAGCACCTTCTTGTCTGATTCCTCATTTTTAGCCCTTAAGCTCGAAACCCTAATTTTATGCATGTTCCTCAGGTGAGCTCCGTTTGACCTTGTTTCAGTTGCATGACGATCAGTTTGCAGTTCTGAAGTGCTGGGCAGCTGCTAGAGTGGTACCTGCCAAAAATAGAAAGTGGCTGAAAAAGTGGCCGACCGGTTACTGGA
>VDFB02087378.1:0-41510 GCA_007258455.2 Sequoia sempervirens | reverse complement strand
TTATTGGTTGAATTAACACACCTATTAAGCTTCAAAAAAAATTTTGGTTCTAGCATCAAATTGTAAAGATCTGGACTAAGTCTTTATTAGGAATTTTTAATCTTTCTTTTAGGTTTGAGTATTTTTAAATTAGTGTTTTCTTATTTACTTACTTTTATTTAAAAAGAAGTTATTATCTTTAAGTCAATCTAGATACTCAAGAATTGAAATAACCAATTTAGACTAAGGTGTCCAATATAGGATAAAAAAAACATAACCAATATGTGCTCTTTTATCCTTGGGCATATAAGTGGTCAAACGGACCACATACCTCTATCCAATCCAAGATAGGAAATCATAATAGCCTTATGGTCTTATAAGTAGTCGAACAGACCATACCTCTATTCAAAATAAGATAAGAATCATAATAGTCATGCAGGCTTGTAAGTGGTCAAACAGACCATACCTCTATCCAAGATGGAATATGAAGCATAATATATATGGGCTTGTCAATGGTCAAACAGACCATACCTCTATCCCATACAAGATAGGAATCATATTGGCCATGTGGGCCTATAAGATAGGTAACAATATATTACTCTAGCCAAAGACATTGACTCAGCGGGAACAACTCGGTCCTAAGTCACCTACAACAAATATCACAATATGCCCATATATTGTATTAAGGATATCTATAAGTTTAAGTAAAAATTTGTTTACTTTCCCTCGAATTTTGAGCAACTAGCCAAGTACAAAACCAATCCACCTTGAGGATTCTTCTAAGTGTCAAAGATTATTTTCTTAACTTGCTTAGTTATCTTTTGTTTGTAATTTTCATTTCTCTCATGAAGGTGGACATGTAATCATATATATATCATTAGTACCTAAATATTGAAGACATCTTTCAACTTCCAAGCTACCAAAATACCATGTATCCACAAGATCAAGCTACAACATGATACAATACATGTGACAAATATGTAGTTTTAGTTGTATTATGTTTATATAATTGCAAATGGGTGTGTAACCCTTTCTAGGGTCCACTTGCCCCAAATAGTTCTTTGTCGGCTACCACCCACTCAAGTGAAGTAAAGACGAAATTCCTAAAAAACATCTTATAACACCTTAAGGGGTGTTCAAATGAGAGTAGTTTAATACAATCTTTCCAATTTACCTATAACAGACGTTTGGTTAAAAAAATATTTTTGATATCTAAATCCTCATTTTATTTTACATTTTTCATTTTTTAATTGCCAAGGTCCATTTTACGGTGAGGTGAGAGCATACATCCAATAAATGTAATCCTTTTTAGATTAAATTAGTTCATAGATTATTTTTTTCTCTTTTTCTAAGGATATGATCTCGTTTTATGATTTCCAAGGTCCTTTTAAAGGCAAGTTGAGAGCATGCGATGATTACCCAATCCAATAAATAGGTTTGGCCTTAACTAGTATAACTTTTTCTCTAAAATGTTTATATGTTGCAACTGTTGTCATTGATGTTAAAAAGGAATTTGTAGTCCAAAATTGTTACGTTAATTGTCACTCATGTCAAAGGCATGAAGAGCATTTTGTCCATGATGGAAGGCATTTGTTGACGAGGTTGTAATGGCCAAAGGCCAATAATTGATTACATGGAAGCACTTAGACTTACCACTATATTCCTTTATGGTTGATCATACTTTTCATATGAATTAAAATTATACATAAGACAATTTCTCTATGTTGGTTGACTTCTTTTTGTTAATCTCTTCATTGTTGACTAAACACTTAGGCATGTGTTCCAATTACCCACAACACCACCTCTCAAGGCCTTCTATAACCATGGTCACAAACCTCTCAGATCTTCTCTAAATTAGATACCAAATGGTGCAGTTCAAATGTAATGCCCCTTCACGCTCCATCCTAACCATGTTACCATATGAGGCTAGGTCTGCCTATTTGAATTAATTGCTTGAAGGTTTGTTATGTGATTATTGGAGGTTATGACACTATGATGCTTAGTTTGATGATAATTAATGACTTTTCGATACTTTGATGCTTTGACCTAGATGCTTAGAGATGGTGATTTTTGGTGACACTGTTATGAATGATGTTTTATACTTATATTATGGTTAGCAGATTAGTTAGATATATGTGTTATCATGTTTTGATATCAATTATTATGTATTGGTGATGGGGAACAATGTCGCATCACTTGCTTGCAAGCTCTCTGTGACTCTACGATTTCCCCTTCACAGTGTGACTGACTGTCTTCATTATGTACATGTTCGATCCTATGTTTTGTTGCAGGCTATAGGTACAAGGCATCGACTCCACCTTATTATTAGGTTTGAACACGTCAAAATCCTAATAGATTTGTGTTTTAGAGATAGCATTGTGTCCCCCACATTGAGCCATCATCCTCGTCAAGGATGAGTATCTATTGTCTCACCCTGTCTATAAGGTTAGTTCGTGTTGATTCGTTGATGTTGTTGTCATTTATCCTGTGTTATGCAGTATGAACAAGTATTGGTTTTATTTTGGTTACTTGATAATTGATGTGTTTTTATTTTCGTATGTTTTGTTTTGACTTCATGACTTCCAAGAGTAAGTCGGATCTTTTTTTTGGGGGGGGGGGGCGCGAGGACGTAATGCCCCTCTACACTTTGTCTTGACCATGTTACAATATGAGGCTAGGTCTGCCTATTTGAATTAATTGTTTGAAGGCTTGTTTTGAGCGCTTTGTTTGATTGTTTCATTATCTTCGGATCATCGGATTTACAAGGCCTTATAATACTTTAATAAAAGCTTTATATGAATGGAGAATAAATTAAATAAATAATATTAAAGTAATCATTTGATTCTAATAAATTGAACTTTATGATTTAAATGAAATATTATCACTTGTGTGGCAAAAATAAAGTTTAAAGGTTAAAGTTAAATTAATAAATAAAATATTTTTATATGGAGACATAAAGTTAATTATTAAATTGCTAGTGGGAAGTTATAGGTAATAAATAGTTAAATAGGATCCATCGGTTACAAATTCTAAAATTAGGCAAGCAGTTTCGATCAAGGGCCCCAATACTAGCTAGCAATTGGGTCAGACATTTAGTGGTGCTCATATGCACTAATGGAGGGGGGACACATGTAGGATCTCGACAATTTCACCACGATTATGTAGTCTCCACCGGATTCAAATGAAGGAACATAACTAGAAACCCCGAAGAAGGAGGAGTCAAAGGTTTGACAGGAAAAAGTTGATTTGAGCCGAGCAGAGAAGGAGCTCTAATTTTTCATGTTTTGCTAGACGTGGCTGGTACCATCTTCTGTGCCGTCTGGAAATAGTGTTGAGTGGTTTTGTTTGGGGAGGAGTGAATCCTCATTCACACGATGGAGGCATCTTTTATCAAAAGCAAGGACTTTCGTTGTAGGGAGGCACTGCTGTCTCCAATGCACTTAAATCAAATGATTGGAGGGAGAGTGAAGGAGATCTTCTGGATCCATCTCATTTATGTGCTTTGCAACTCGAGCTCCAAGCTTGGAGATGCGATGGACGACACAAGCACCAAGCAAGGCCCGCCAAACAACTAAATCAAGAAAAAAGGGCTTTTCCTTGATTAGAAGCTCTGAATCCATCAGTCGCCCGGATCAGCTAAGAATACCAACCATGGAGTCGGGGGAAAAATCGGAGTTTCAACTGTGCACCTCCTGCCATCGTGCCATTCCTGGAGGTGAGTTTTCTTGAGGCCCTGCTGCAAACACGGATGGGAGGAAGAGGTGCATGAATACAAGAACGAGATTCAATATTGGTGATAGTACAATTCCAGGTATTTAGTCCAGTTTTAATATCTTCAGGGAATAAGCATGGTATTCATGTTAATGTTTATCGGCTATGCAATCTTAGTGTTTATATTACTCCTCCATCCGTTATTAGTGTTAGATACTAGTAAGGTAGTACCTTTGAGTCCATTTGATACTACATTTTGTTTGGAATTGTAGTATTCTGGAAAAGTGTTATTATTTTCGATGTTTTCCTGTTGTTTGGTGATACGAGCTAGATATGGCGCATTTAAGCTAATATCATATTCATTGGAATTAAGAAGTTGCATAATTATCCTACACTCTTATTGTAAACAGAAACGGTGCTAGTCTAGGCTGCAGAATTGGTTTTACAACCGCCTTATATTACTTGGGATTTCTAGATCCTTTTCATTGTATCCTTTTAGACCCTAATCTGTAATGTAACTTTCTGCCAGATTACCTTCCCTCAAGGATTTTCCCAAACAGATTATATGTTTTTCCTTACTTGGCATTCGTGACTTTTAAGGGCATTCGTGATAATACATCTTCTCGCTCCTTAATTTCAAATCACTTAATGCATATCATTTACATGGGATGTTAAAAAGAATCCGCTTTTCCTTGGGGCAATATGGAGTATAGTCTGCATGTAACCACAGTCTGCATGAGATCTTTAGTTCTCTAATCTAGGTCACATAACTCTTAAATGTTTTCAATCCCTTATCCTCTCTAAATGTTTTTGAATCCGCAAATACTTGAAATCCTTGCCCTATCAGACTCTTTCCTTGCTGCAGATCGTCGGTGGGATATAATCATACGTACTGCATTGTAGATGTGCTTAAAATCTTTGGTTCTAAAGGAAATTTCCTTACATAAATACCGTCGCCTTTGGTCTCCCCTGTATGCTAGCTGAAGTTTCTCGAGTCACCAGCGTAGTCTCTCTTCCTTTTTAGACTCTTTCATTGCTTCAGGTCAGCTGTGGGATGTAGTCAGTAGTACTGCATGGTTGATGTGTTTTGAATCCCTGAATCTAAAGAAAATTGCCTTAACATAAATAATGCCAGATTGGGTCGTGTTTGAATCAATTTGATGACAAGGTTACAAAGGGATTTCCTTATCTTTCCTCAAATGAGTATCCTTTGACTCTAAACAATTATTTCATTATGGTCTGCATATCTGTGGCTCAATGACTCGTTATGTCTTCGAGGGAGTCTTATTTTAATTTCCTAGACCATTTTGGTGAATTAGGCATAGCATAGAGAAATGAAGTTTTCTGTCATCTTACGTTGACAATGTTTCAATATTGTGTAATATGAGACGATTATTTCATTTGATTTTACCCTCTATTGCTTTCAAGGATCTTATGTTACTCCCTGACAATTCTTAATCAAGCTCCGTATCCCTTCTAATACGTTGAGTAGGTGAGTGAGTCAACGTTCCTATCGGATTTTGATAATTTTGGTTAGGGATGAAACTACCCAGTACTATTAGCTCTCACTGTAATCCAAAGATCCCAATTTTGAATCTCACAGCCCTGCAAAATCCATAAAACGACTTTTAGATTTGGTCCATTTCTTTGAATATTTCCTCTTTAAATCATTTCTTTTGACATAAATGTGTGAAATAATGGTATTGTGGAACCATCGTAGTTGGTTTTACTGATTGCACTACCTTCCGGTGATTAATAATAGCATCTTGATTAAATTGGGTTTAGTAAACGGATTTGATCAGACTCGATTACTTATATGGGAATCAAATGAAAACACTGATTTGTTTAGATGGGTTAATTATGGGATTTTGAGTGTTACTAATACTTTTTAGAACATTATTAAGATCCCTTGAGAGATTATACTATAATCAAACTATTGAAATAATTATATTACTTTAATCTTTTTATGCAATTCATAACTATCCTCAGCGCACTCTTATGTTTAGCTGATGCCTTATTTTAGATGATCTTCAATTCTTCCCTTGGCTCTTATTGTTTTTTTTTTAAGTTAGCCCCATAGTATAGAACCAATCGGTTCCATGATGTCAACCTTTTTTTAATTTAGTAAATTCTATATTCTGAGAGGTATGTGGATATAACTTGATGGGCTTTCAATGCTAGAGTGTTAGTACGGTGATTGTATTCATTTTTTATTTTTTTATAGTATTATTCTTGATTGGAATTTGCTATCCTTTATTTATGTTGGGATATAGTTTTTGCTTTCTTTTATATGTATATATGCGTATTTGTATGATTACATGTAGGTAATTTGACATTTTCTTTTATTTTGGAACTTTGAATAAATAGGTTGTCATAGTAAATATTAATATGGGTTTGCACAAATATACATAGTTAAAAGAGTAAAGAAATAAAACTTAAATTATTATTATCTATGGGTATTTTATTTATGGAATACAAGTTATTTCATCATAGAATTATAATTGCATAGTTTGTTATTTAAAAAGAATATTTAATCGTAGATAAAATTAGTACACTTATATTGTCATATGGGTATTACCTTGCGATATCATCTATTAGTTGTGTGAATATGATTAAGTTACTAGATTGCTTATGTAGTGACTAAAATAGAAAAGTGGAAGTGACTTTTATTTATGAGATTATTAGGTTATAAAAGAAACTCTAAATAGAATGGTTGTTCGTGTATCATTAGTTGAATTTTGTTTGACAAGCAATGTGATTGATGATGTTTGAGATTGGATTATGGGTTTTGATCAATGTTTTGTTATCTTGTAAAGTGATTTTTAAAGTCTTCTAGAGGCTAGGAAGAAATGACTTTCTGGTGGAATTCTTTGTATCCTTTGGGATGATTGTTTATGATCTATTGTTCAAATGTTTATGTCATTGCATGAAGTGGGTATTGGAGTTTTAGTTTTCATGATAGAAATTCCTTAGAATTATTGTGTTGGTTGTGATGCATTGGTATGTGCAACTTAGTCATTTTCCATGCACATTATGTTCACCTTGTGATTGCGTTGAGACTTGTGAGTGGGAAGGTTAATGCCTCGCTATGTGAGTTGCTTTGGGTTTTGAGTTGTGCAAGTGGCTTTGTTTTCGGTTTCATTGGTTTTCCAATTGTCAATAGAGGAGTAGCTTTCAATGGGGGCCGATGCACAAAGTGGCACCTAGATAACCCATGTGGAAGTTGTGTAAACAAGTGATAACCTAAAATATACTTGAGGTTGGGTAGCTAAAACATTAACAAGATAAGTTTATACCTCACTCAGGCTCAAGCACTCATTTAGGCTTGAGGTGAAACGAGAAGGCTTGGAATGGAAATCAACTACCTTGTCTCCATGGGAGGTAAGTTGGTTCTGCATAAGTTGGCATGAGAGGCTAGAGATTAGTAGAGGCTACCAGGATAACCCAAGATGGGGGTTGGGGCCTAGGAAGGTCTACCTGAATAACCTATGACTAACTATGCGATGGCACTTCCCCTAGAACAACCATGTGTTCCCTTGCTTGTTTTTTTACCTTGGATATCTATATGCCTCTAGAAGCATAGTCACTATTGTTTGTTGTTCTTCTTCTTGTTCTTGTGTGTCACCTTAGCCTTGTGTAGGCTTTAGTCCTTGTTGTCAATGATGGTGGGGCCCTTTGTTACCTCCTAGCACAGGGGGTGGGCCTTTGGGTCCACACAATGGGGTGGAACATGTTTTGTTCTCCATTGGATTCCCTTCTCTTGCATGTGTTGTGGTGACTTCATTTGATCTGTAGATTTTTGCACTATATTCACTCTTGGGTTTTGAAATCCCTATACTTGTATTTGTATTGTATCTCAATTATGTATCATGTATCATGTTGTGGAGCACTCCTCACATGTCACGAGGAGGCATTATTGTACAAATGTAATTGAAAAGATGAAACTGATGTACCTCTATTATGTGATGAATAATGTATTCAATGTTATTGTTCATATTAAGTGAAATGAAAGTAATCAATTATTCTTTTATGTTTAATTTATGGTGGTATCTCATGGGTTACTTGATTATATGTTATGTGTAGATGAATGTTTAATTGATGTTTGAACTTGGTTACTATTAAGGTTTATGGTTTAGTTAATTTTGAAGATAAGAACTACATAATGCAATCATGAACCTTAGAGGACATATGATAGTAAATAATATTTATGTTTATTTTCATTTGTGACAACAATACATTTAAAAAAATAAAAGTTCATTTTTTGTTGCTTAGGTGTTGTCCTCTAGGGTTCTCAGCGGGGGCGTTATATCAAATTTGTGAGTCTTAATGACTGGCAAAACTCATAGCCCACAATGACTTAATGTGACAATTTCATTTGACAACTAAGACAAGTTAAAAATTTACAAAAAAACAATGTAGTAATATGATTTATTTCCAATCAATTGAACATTCCAAATATTTAAAGATTTACTTCCATTTGAGTTTGAACTCAAATTCAACTTTTATGCACAGGCAATAAACCATATAGAGTATTCAATTTTTAATTTTGCATGCCATTGTTCAACCTCTCATTTCAGAAAATACAAAAATCAAATTCCCATCGTATTTTCTATGTTTGCTTCCATACATCTATGGCATAACCCCCCTTGTATACTCCTTTTCACACATATCGACAATGTAATCTATTTTTCTAACTAGCACAACCAATATAGACTACAATAATTTATTTTTACTTCAAATTTTGTAAAATGATAATAATATAATGTTAGATAGTAATATGTACCAGCCTTTTATTAATTATGGTAATGATGCCATAATATCACAAAGGTTATTTGAAAAGTAAAGAAACTTTTTCAACATAAAAAAAAAATCAATTTCTCATAAACATGTTTGTTTAAAAAGGATTCAACAAAATTACAGACCAATGCAAAAAATAAGAAATTATGAAATATTTAACAAACTAACTCTTTTGTGTAGAAAATTAACTTGAAAACAAGGGTTCAAATCAAATAAAAACTTTAATTCTCTTTCATAATCCTCAACTATGAACTTTAACAATAGGTTTGCAACAATGTTAAATCTCTTAATTGTATTGCAAAGTAATCATGAGATTTCTTTCTCTCAGTGTTTGTTTTAAATGTAAATTTTATCATCTTGTACAATGATCTTAGAGGAGTTTTTCCTCATAAAATCATTAGTGGTAACACCATCTTGTAAGCATTTACACTTATAATTTTTTCATTCACATTATAGTCATTGGTTGTTGATTAAAGTATAGCAAAATTTTCAAGCCTCTCCAACATATTGACATTAGACATCATTTTATTTGCTGCAATATGATGCCTTCATAATGGTACCTACACATTGCTTGTATATTATTTATTATCGAAAAGTTCACATGCAAGGGATATCCTTACTAATCTTCAAGTTAAATGTAGTATTGATGGTTTCCAATAATTTCTAAACCAAATCTCTTGCTCTTGGCTACAATATACTTCTATGACAGGACTATTTCCACACATTTTTGATATAGAATTTCTTGTTTGTTGATGATATACAACAAACAATAGGAATCTCAACATTATACTTTTTTTCTCAATAATACACGCCTACAAGCTTTTACACCAATATTTTTCATAGAAAAATTATTAGTGTCGGTTGGTGGTTATAGTTAAAGATACACTCAATATCTCTCCAACACACTAATATATTCATATTTACTACAATATGATGCTCTTACGACATTGACATTGATTTACTACATATGAAGCTCTTACAACATTGACATTGAATCTATTTTAACATTCTCACCTTTATTGTTATGATGCTACTACCATTGACAGACTCAGATGTTTCACAAAAGACACAATTTGCTTATGGTTATAGTATAGTGCTTACACTATTGATATCTTCATTTCAAAATTATTATGGTTGATTACCCATAATGTTCACATCTAATATATTAGTTTTGATTCTCCTATAATATTGTTAATGTAGCGATGGTTTGTTATGTTGACTTAAATCTTCCAATAAAATTAGACTATAATAGATCTCCCAAACAATATTCCACAATCCTTTTTTCATGATTTCCATAAATGTTGATCAAACTTCTAATTTGTTACCATCAATTGTTCGTAAACATTAACCATGTTAAAAAAAATTATATTAACTCTTCGCTTTGTCACAAATCTTTAAACAGTTTCATGTTTTCTAATTAATTTTTAGATGAGTTGGTTTTTAAAATATTTCACTACTCCTTAATATTTGCATTGTTCTTAATTTTGTTAAATATTTTTTAGAAAAACATGTTCACAGAAATAAGGGTTTTTGATGTTAGCAAACTTTCCTTTTATACAACCATTGACATATCACGACATCATTAACATATGTAATAATTTATTTTTACTTCAAGATTTGTAAAACCATAATAATATAATGTTAGATAGTAATATGTACGCGGTCTTCTAATAATTATGGTAATGATGTCATAATATCACAAAGGTTAATTGAAAAGTAAAGAAACTTTGTCAACATCAAAAAATCAATTGCTCCTAAACATGTTTGTTTAAAAAAGATTCAACAAAATTAAAGACCAGTGCAAAAATGAAGAAATTATAAAATATGTAACTTACTCATTCGTGTAGAAATTAATTTGAAAACAAGGGTTTTGTTGGCAACACAAGGACAAACAACTAAGAGGGGGGGTGAATCAGTTATCTCAGAATTTTAAACTTATTAACCTTATTCTTAGATGTGATAAATAAACATGAAAGCATAAACCATCACCTCATTAGAAACACATAACACCAAGATTTTTTACGTGGAAACCCTGCTAGGGGAAAAACCACGATGGAGGTTAGTCCACAAGATTATACTAGGTAGTAAAAGTATAAAGAATAATAAATGAGGAATGTGCATGCATTCAAGCACACTACTTAGAGCTCATTGCTCAAATATAAAAAGGAAGACTCGTTGTCTTACAAAAACATTCAAATTACATCAATAGAATTTTGAACTGAGAAAATAACATCTACTAATGCCTTATTACAGTTCTTATTAAGCACATGAACACTTTTTTACACTCCTTCACACTCTGCCTCTACCTTTGAAAGATTAGAACACTATTTGTGCACACCATACATTCAAATAGTATAAACAATCACTCATATATATCTGCAACTAGGAATAACATCATCTACATGTCGGCTCAACAAGAAAATAAAATGTATACAAACTGTCCACCGAAAACATAAATAATTATCAATGCGAATCAACCAAGGTCAGCCACAACATAGTGAAGACCCAAAACAAAATCCTCGAACACGAAACACCTTCAAAAATTATACCTCGAAGATCCACAACACGCTACAATCACCTTGTCAACCATGAACATGAAAAACATGAACACGCAAAAGAAAATCACCAATTGTGAGCACAACGATCAATGCAAACATGCAACACAGATAGACCATGATCTAGAAACATCCACAAGCATCATGAATCACCAAAGAAGCATCCGCAACAATTCAAGTTACTAGAATCACATCATCTTCTTCCAGAAACACCAACTAAAGCAACAGAATAATTGTCAAAACATAGATACTCATAACTCGATCAAATCATCATGCAGATCTTTGAAACTTAACGTGGATAAACTAGATATACTCGACAAAAAACCCTTTAATCCACAACCACTTATCATCAACATACTAAGCTAGCCAGCATATTGAACTTCACTACACCACTGACAACCTGGAACTTATTTTGTTACAATTTTCTCAATATCCTCGACATATATAGCCTTTAAGACATTAATGCCAATAGTGTTGACATCAATGACAACCACATATCAGCAACATCCAACAAGTTCAAGTCAGAGAAAAAAATTACTTCTCTTTCATAATCCTCAACTTTGAACTCTAACAATAGGTTTGCAACACCTTTAAATCTCTTACTCTTACTCTTACTTGTATTATAGAATAATCATGAGATTTCTTGTTCTCAATGGTTTTTTTAAGTGTAAATTTTATCAAGTTGTAAAATGATCTTAGAGGAGTTTTTCCTCATAAAATCGTTAGTGGTAACACCATCTTGTAAGCATCTATGCTTATAATTTTGTCATTCAAATTATAGCCATTGATTGTTGATTAAAGTATAGCAAACTTTTCAAGCCTCTCCAACACACTATTGACATTAGATATCATTTTATTCGTTGCAATATGATGCCTTCATAATGGTACCTACATATTGCTTGTATATTATTTATTGCCAAAAAGTTCACATTCAAGGGTTATCCTTGCTAATCTTCAACTTAAATGTAGTGTTTATGGTTTCCAATAATTTCTAAACCAAATCTCTTACTCTTGGCTACAATATAACTCTATGAAGGGAGTATTTCCACACAATTTTGATATTGAATTTCTTATTTGTTGGCATTACACATCATTTTATTTGTTGCAAAATGATGCCTTCATAATGGTACCTACACTTTTCTTGTATATTATTTAATGCCAAAGAGTTCACATGCAAGGGTTATCCTTGCTAATCTTCAAGTTAAATGTAGTCTTTATGGTTTCCAATAATTTTTAAACCAAATCTCTTACCCTTGGCTACAATATAATTCTATGATGGGAGTATCTCCACATAATTTTGATATTGAATTGCTTGTTTGTTGGTGATATACAACAAACAACAAGAATCTAGACTTTATACTTTTCTTCTTGAAATTATACGTGAAGAGCACAAAGATATACTAAGAGGGGGGGTGTGAATCAGTATATCAACAAACTTTTACCCTCTCAACTTTTAAACTTCAACACAACATCAACTATGCAATAAAACACAATATGATCAAGTTGATATCAACAATTGTATTTTACATTTTTATATGAAATTACAAAGATTGTAGGCACCAACATACTTGAATCACCAATTTTGTAGTTTAGTAGGCACCAACCTACAAGGAGCACTAACCCCTTAAACTGATTTAGTAGGCACCAACCTACAAGGAGAGCCAGCCCTTAATGTTCTTAGGCACCAACCCCCACTTGCCAAGCACCAACTTAGCAAAAATGATAAGCTCAAGAATAATACTCCACCTTTAATGTAGCTTCTTCAACAAATGATGGACAATTAAGATCACCCTCTTCAATACCACTCTTCCACTTGATTTCACTAGTAGAATTTGGAAAATAGATGACTACGTGACTAAATTTTTTAGTCATGTGACTAACACTAGTAGAATTTGGCAAATAAATGACTAATTTGGTCATTTATAAGTGACTAATTTGGTCATCGAGTAAAATCGCGACTAAATGACTAATATCAAACAAATAAAAATGACTAAATAAATGACTTACTCCTCTATTCTTTTTTCTTTCAAATTTGACAATTGCTTACAGCTTACAAATTTTTAAAATTTCCTAAATAGAAAAACAATCATGTTAAATCTAGTGGACTCCCTTCTTTGTCATGGATTGTAAATCCTGACACTTTTTGTTTGAAGAAGTTGCATCTCATTATGATTTTGCACAATGTCGTGTTTTTAACCTCTTGTTGGAGTGGTATTTGCCAGTTAATGATCCATGTCAAGCTATTCTAGTTATTGTTCCTTAAAATCTTCAACTCGTGATAAAAATATGAAAACTTTTTAATGTTGTGTATGAAATTTTCAAAAACATGAGACTTCTCTTTGCTTATTTTGTTTCCCTCCATTTTTATTTCTTAGCTGAGTGGTGTTTACTAATTTCACAATTGCCTTGCATTAATGACTTATTTATTTGAATTTCATTTTATGCACTCACTAAATAGACACATGGCATTTATTCCCATTTGTTGGGTATTTTTGTCTTTCATCAATTGTTCTCTAAAACTATTGTCATTTGACACATGCACTACTACATTAAGAAGCGGTTTAAGACATTAATTTAAGAAAAAATATCCTTTTTTTCTTAAATATATATTTTATATTTAAATTATATTTTAAATTTTCTAATTGTCTTAAATTAAGACAATAAAAAAAACTTTTTCTAAAATAATTTTTTATTTCCCTCTCATTCATTTTCCCTCCCATTCGACATGCATTTTTATTTTCTTCATCCCACGCAGAATCCATCCATGCCCTAGCCATCTTTTCTTCAGCAAATCCAAGCTTCGACAAAAAACCAAAAACAATGTCGATTTTGGCCCCCAACCCACACAAAGATCTTCAAACCGGAGCCAAAAACTCCATGCACAGGAATACCGAGAATTCTTCAACCCACTCTAGAGCTTGTTCATGCATGTTGAGTAAGAAAAGAAGGCGTTTGGGATTCTTACCCGACACCAACAATAGGGGCAAGGCGACAAGATGCGAGATACCCACACCCAATAGTGCCATTGCCACAACATATGCAATCTCAATAAGCCATTTTGCTTTGAAAGGCCCAATTTATTGTTTCCCTTTCTTTGTTGTTGGGAAATACCGAATTATTGTACGAAATTCCAGAATATGTATCAACTTTGTACCCAATTGGGTTGAATTAGTATAAAGTATGTCAGAGTATGCATAATCTTGTACCCAATTTCCTAATGGTCTATTGTCAATGAGGTTGCAGATCCAATTCCAATATATTGGAATTTTCTAAGTCCAAGGTGGAAATGCTAAAGTTTTGTGCAGTATAAGATAAAAACATTTTAGGACATACCAAAAACCAAAAAAGATCATTGCACATAAGTGCTTTGCTTGACCACCATCAAATCGATATCACAAAAATATTGTAGTCATAATTTAGGATCCTCTCAAGGAGTAATGATTTTGAGTTGGTAAGGTTTTAGGGTTCAAAATATAAGCCATGTTTATTAGGTGACCTAGGTTCAAAGATCAACTGGGGACATATTCTCTAGCAAGGAATATGTGATGCTTGCCCAAGGCCAAGCGATTCTGATGACTAGAGATTACGCTTGTGAGCTGACCATGGGAGGAATCGTATCATCTCTGAAACCCTAAAAGCTCAAGAGTCTAACTTCTAGTCTAGCAAGAGGATTTTCTCTACACAATCTAACATTGGCTCAAAGGCTCAGGATTAGGATTCAAGGTTGCTTCAAATTTGGGTTTAGGTTAGGGAACATTCGAATAATTTTTTGTTTCTTCTAATTTGTCCTAAGAGGCAAGCTATTCATAGACTTTGTAAGTGTGTGAAATTGGATTATCATTGATGTGCTTTGGAGCCACTCTACTAACTAGCAATGCACCATTTATTTCAGGAACATGTTGATGTTGCTTTTGGTTACCTTATTTTACTTATCATGTGGAAGGAGAGTTACCCATTACTTCGTTGTCTTTCAGCTATCATGAGAAGTCCTTATGAATTTTAACAGACATTTTGAGGACATCATTTTTTTGTCTGTTGTTCGTTCCAATGTAGCTATGTAGTCGTTGTAGCAATACAGTTTAAACTCACACATATTTCAGATGAAAAACATTTTGAGGTAATGTATTATTATTTACCATAGTTGCACAAGTGTAGTAGCAATAATGTTTAGACAGTTGGTGATTTCAGAGGAAATATGCTTAAGTCAAAGCTTCATCATATTTTCATTGTGGTTGCATAGATATTGTTTCATCTCATTTGTTGGGTAAATGCAAGAAGATGAGTCCATGAAACATGGAAGTTTTCGCCTTAGGCAAAAAAATGAAATCAGTTTGCAAAAAAGGGATCACGTTTAGCTTAGGGATCCCGAACCTAAATTTAAAAAACGGGAGCCCGTTTTTCAAAATAAGATCCCATTCAAAAAAATTTCCATTTTTGAAAAAATTTCAAAACAAGATCGCTTGAAAATTTTCCACAAATGGAAATTTAATGGAAAGTTTTCAAACGGGTCCCTTTGAAAACTTTCCAAAAAATTCATTTTCAAAAGTTTTAAAATGGGAAACGAAATTCGTTTTGAAAAACTTTCCAAAAAGGAAACCTTCCATTTTAGCAATTTTCAAAACGAGATCATGTTTTAGAACCATAAAAAAAAAAAAAAATTTATGAAATGAAATCTTGTTTTATAAAATATAAATTTTTGGTCGAGTTTTTGGCTTGTTTTTTGGTTCAGAGAATGGCTTGGAGACCCAAACCTAAGCTTTGGACCTAGTTTGACCTACAACGTGAAGGTCATGTTAATATCATAAGAAAATAGTGACTTTGGAAATGTTTGAAGACCTATTTTGTAGAAAAAAATTTACGAAATTAAAATAGATGAAACAATGAAGATTCCAAATATGTAATTTTTTTTACAATTTGATTATTTTTTCTATTTTTCAATTAATTTCTAATGAAACTAGTCTATAAACTTGAATTATCAGAGTTTTTTAGTATTTTCATAATTTTTTATTAAAATATTTTTTTTGTAAAACGAATTACACCAAAACGTACTTTAGACAATTCTTTTCAATTTGAAAAAATAAAAATAATAAGTTTAGGTCATCTTATGTGTGACGTACACAATGATTTTTCAAAACAAATATGGCCAATAAAAATTTAACAAAAACAAATATTCAATAAAAAATTACAAAAAAAAAATTGAAAACATGCTTCAGTGAGTTACGAATCTTTTTTCAAAAGGATTTAGAAAAATATAATCATTTAGGTCAAAATATGGATGACGTACACGTGCATAGTATAGTAAAAAAAAGGATTTTTAAACAGTGGTTTTTAGAAATGCTTATTGAAAACCATTTTTTATCATTTGGGTATTGAAATAAATTACATATTTGGAAACTAGACTTCAAATACTACATTTTATGATTAATGACATTTTTTAAGATTTCATTTCTAAGTGCTTCAAATTTTAAGGTTAAATGTAACAAATTATGGAAACGAGGGAAAACACTTCCACTTCTCAAATTCTTGCACATACCCTGTTTACCATGGTTGCATAGTTATTATATCAATAAATTGACCTTGGGAGGAAAAGTTTATAAAACAATTTTTTCCAAACTACTTTAAGTTTAAACAACTCTTTTGGCAGTTGGTAGGATGGGGATAAACTTCAATCTTTGCATTAAATTTTGAACTAAAAAGCACACCAGCTTCTTAGAATGAATGGATTTGTAAAGACAGTTTGAGTTCATACTACACGTTGCCATCTGCATGATGACGCGTTTGTTTTCTCTCTTACTGTTGTACATGGTTTTCAACCATATTCTTTTCAATCATTCTTTATACTTATTTTTCTTTCCAAGAAAGACATCTTATGTTTTACCAAATAACAAGAGACAAAGCATAGTTGAACTATAAAGTAAAATGGAAAATCTAACTAGTGTAGCATGAAAATCAGCCTACCTTGGTTTACCTGTCAGATTGCATCTTGCCATGGCATGGGTGGAGTAGAAAGGAAGATGAGGTGTACAGGACGATAATATGGGATCCATGCAACAGACAGAGATGGGTGAGACAGTGCAGAAGCAAGCAGATAAATATAGTCTTGAGTCAGCGCACAACTGATGGAATTAGAAGGAAAACTTAAGAAATTAAGGGAACAATTGACAATATGGGAAATTCAGTTGTAGTGTTCCATGTAACATGAAGAGCGGGCTAGGAAGAGGGAAATAGTTCCTTCCAATAAGGCAGCTAAGGTGGAGTTGGATCTAGCCAAGAGCAAGAACAGAGAACTAGGGCTACAAAAGGAAAGCCAAGAAATGGTTGAATAGAGGTAGAAATCGAAAAGAAGATGGGAGTGGATAATATAAGGATGGAAAAGATTCACTATTATAACACATTAATAGAGATAGAGTTCTACTTCTCATAGCATGAATTGGATCATCAAGAAGAAACTTCAGCATCAACGTCTCTTACTCAAACTCTTCGAGTTTGACAACCACCAGCTCCAATTCATTGCGGTTCTCCCTTCTAGAATTAGAGAGACAAAAGTATCTGGAGTGAGCATTACATCACCTCCTAGTTCCCAGCTTGGTATTCACCAAGTTTAACAACTTAATTTAAGGCTGGATAAATTATAGCAGGCCAATAGAAAGATGTAATCAGTCACGAATAAGATGTACTTAAAGAGCACATGTTATAAGGAGTGCACATTTATGTGTTTTTAATGTTTGTGTTTAGGGGACACCAAGTGGGGTGGTTATTCTCCTATACAATCAGTGGGTTTCTTTGTACTTAGGTATAGAATCATGATTGTTCTTGCAAAATCAACAAGGAGAGATGCATCCTTGATCTAGGTGATATCTTGCATATTGGTGTCTATCTTGTCATGGATATCTGCTTTTTTTTCCTAATAAAGAGTAAATAAATTAGAAAGAGTAAGATTTAAAGAGCCCTAGTTTTAGAGGTTTGTGAGAAAAATATCTGGTTAGATTATGAACATCCAGGAGGACCAAGTAGTTAAGACATAAATATAAAACCAAGAGAAGCAAAAACAAAACTAAGAAAGCCTTAAATGTAGTAAATTACATAATATATTTTTTTCAACATTAAATACTTCAGGTGAAGATCATGGTTTTTAGCATAGGAAAGACTATCTTTATAAACTGGGATATGCACGTGTACCATGGAGTTATGATGGTACCTCATCAGACCTTGTAGCTGAGACCCATCCATGCATTCACCATTGCATTTACCATTACATTTTTAGCTTTTCCCTAATTTATACTCAAGGGGGGTAGCGGCGGGAGGCGGCGGTGTTATCTGAGGATTATGGGCTACAACACTTCTTCTATCCAGCTATTAAGCATTCTAATTCCAACCAGCAGCAACTCCTTCTGCTTGTTGTGGATCTCTGTTAATCACAAAAATGATAGTATGAATGAGAAAGGCTTTTCCAATATACATTGTGTTCTATGTATGATGTGTTCAGTTCATGAATGTAATGAGTGTGAGGTGTGGCAAAGCATATGACCTCTCTTAATTTAAGTTTTCAATTTTCTGAATGAATTTTTGTCTTGTTTCTCAATACATGATTGAAATAAATTAAATCACGTCTAATGGTTTTGATAGAAAATTACTATGTTGGTATGATGGTATCTTCAAGAAAACATCACTCTTATTAGAGTTTTAGAATGAATGTGATAGTTCTCTCATGCTGTCCTTCGATGACTATCAAAGTACCTTGCAAGTACTTGTTCATTTCCCTATTTACATGTTTCAATCTGCTCATTCATGGACTATGACCATTGTGGACCATCGAGGGCACTACTGTACTACCCTCTTCTCAAACTCTTCACTGTGTCGTGAACCTTTGCTCTATTTTCAGTCTTTATATCCTTGTTAAGGGTCTTACTCAAGACTTCAAGGGGTTCTCTTTCATGGAATATGACTACTGGGCGCTTATCATTTTCTTTCCCCTTAGATTTCTCTTCATATTCTTACTCATCTACCAATATTTCAGAGTTACATCACAGTGACTTAACACTGCTATCTACAAGTGAAAAAGTAATAAATGTCTTCTCATACTAGCTTGTCGTCCACTGTCATCATGACTGTTCATCTTCGAGAAACTCTGTCCTCCATCATCTTATAACCAACCACTACCACATAAGCTTTAAACTACCCTCTTGAAGTTGGGACTATCAATAGTAGACTATTATTCTTTCATATGGTCATTAACTAGCAACCCCTATTCTGCCTTATTCCATACCCATTGTTTTCCATATCATGACTGTCAATAGTGCATTGTTATTGTTATCTTTCATGGATTGTCCACCTAATTGTCCTTTGAACTAATTCCTTAATCTCTGTTCACCTCCATCTTGTAGCATTCACTTTCAAGAGTGATTGAAACCCCATACACCTTTGTTGTCATGAGCACTATCAAGAATGCCTTGTGATGGTCGTATCTTTGCAATGACAGATATCTTAATCTACCCTATCTTTGATACATGAGTTTTTACTGTCATGAGATCATTCCTCTAGGTTGATTGATCATATCATCCTATCTAGAACCCAACTTCTATGAAACCTCATACCTCCTAATAGTTCTAGGAAAAAAATGATATTCTTTGATATTTCTAACTTCCCACAAAACACAAGCTTCCTCTTTAGAATTCACCGTGTTCATGAAACACTAACAGGTGTCCCCTTACATGCTTGATATTTGGTGAACGTGTATGCTGATAATGCAGGGATTATGAGGTTTGTCTCACATACCTGTCAAAATATTTGGTGAATCCCTTCATGCACGCATCTTCCTGCTTGACAAAGTCTCTACAGGTGTTCATGCATCATGGAGGTGAAAAGTCTGTAATGTATCAGCCCGAAAACCCTAAACTAAAGCTCCAAAACTCTAAGTCTGACCGAGTCTCACAACCTTGGGTTCAAGACTCACCTTTTGAATTAGGATTCCTTCCACATATGCACGTGAGTTTTGGCAAGACTAAGGATGTAGGAAGACTTTTACAATGTTAAGATTTTTTTTAAAGATAAAAGACATCTTTTTAGAGCTTTTGAAAACATAGACAACAAGTCTTCTTGCTATATATTTACCTTTGAATAAAATTTCAAGGCCTCTAAAACTTAGGATTAGACACAAAACTCCTAAGAAACACCAGGAACACTCCTTTCATGACTATTTGGACCAACGGCCAGAAATAGGCTAACAATATTCTACTAAGTAATTTTTTTTATAATAAATTTATTAATTATGAGAATTTAAATTTAAATATTTTTTTCCAAATTTTAAATGAATGGTTCTAGGAAAATTCACCGTTATGACAAATTCACCACTAGAGAAATTCACCACCAGCAATTCACCGCCACAGAAAATTGATCAAATTAACATTTTTAATATATATTACCAAGACTTTAAAAAAAAATTGCAAAAGAATAATTTTCACCCCATCAATAACAAAATACAAACCTCCATTATTCTTTTGCAAAAAAAAATTTCAGTCTTGGAAATATATATTAAAAATGTTTTGTGGCGTTGAATTGCTGGTGGTGAATTTTCCTTGCAGTGAATTTGTCATGGTGGTGCATTTTCTGGTGGTGAATTTTCTTGCGGTGAATTGTTGACAGTGAATTTTTCGACAGTAAATTGCTGACGGTGAATTTGCCTGATACCTTAAATGACTAACCTAAATATATTAAAAAACAATTATAAATAAGGAAACAATTGTCCCCTAAACTTTTATAAAATATTTCTTACTCTAAATTGAAAGTAAAGAGGAGAAAGAAAAAGAAGTAAAGAAAATGTGGGAGGAGAAAGACGGAAAAAGGTAAGGATCTTACACATTTGAAATGAACTAGCCTTACTAACTAAAAGCATTTCTTTTAACTTAGCTAAAATTTTAATGAATAAACATTGAGTTTTATGTCATAATTAAAAATATAATTTTATAAACTTTCCATTCTTACATGCCATTAAGAGAGCTTTTCTATGAATATGATTTAAAAGTAGGACCTTTTAAACTCACACCAATTGATGCCATTTTATTTTAATGAAAGCTAAGCATTTTGCATTAGCATTCACCGTTCAACGCTTCTTGTATTTCTTCCAGGGATGCAACACAGGATTGTTAACATTACCTTTTTTATTATATTAGTTAATAACTCATTTTATGTGAATAAGCATTTTAATTGAATCATGCACTGCAACTTTGATATTTTTGTTGATAAAATTAAGATAAATATGTTTAGGTCTGCCCTTGAATCATTACAAAGACTCAGGAAATGACTTCATTGTAATATCTATAATTTAACTTTAAAAACTCAGGAAAACGTTTGTAGAAATATTTTTATATTAAGAATGGATTTATATTATTGATCTATTTATTTTTTGTTATTTTAAAATTATATTTAATTTAATGATTAAAATAAAATTTTGATCAATAATTAAAAAGATTAATATTTAAGTAGAATGCTCATTTCCATTTCAATTAAATACATCTTAAATCACACAATTCTACTAATTTTAAAAGAAATATTGAATCTTTTATTCAAATATATCAGAATAGATTGCAAGCAATTGAAAATAGATAGCTATCAGCAGCTATTGCAACAACAATGATGCAGATTTATAGCTCTTTAGAACATATTCTTGTGAATGCCAACTAAAAACTTCATTAAGTCAAAGACACAAAATATGGATGTCTGTGAGTATGTAAGTTTCTATCACAAATTTAATATGAAAACTGCTAAAACATTGCAGATATGAAAGAAATTCTACGTATCACTTAGAATTAGTATTTGGGTTGTGGATGCTTGTGATAGTATGTATATTTAGGAGAGGGAGGTGGTGGGAATTTATAATAGTATGGTGGTGGTAATGATGGATATGGTGGTAGAGGGAATTTGTAATATTATAAATGAGATGGAAAGAGGGATGGTTGTGGGTTTTAATAAAGATATAGTGGAAGAGAATGAGATGGTGGAGGAGGAAATTTGTATTAGTATGGAGGAGACAAAGGAGGTGGTGGTGGGGATTCATAATAATATGGAAGAGGAGGAGATGGTGAGGGTGGTAGAGGAGGTTTATAGTAGTAAGGAGGAGGAAAAGATAAGTATGGTAGTGGAGGTGGAGATTTGTATAGATATGTGGGAGGCAAGGATAGGGATGTCATGTCCCTTCCAGTTGACATCTCGAGCTTATGATTAGTCTATTATGCACCCTCGTGAGGGGTGATAGGATGGATAGAGGGTCTTGTTGGAGCTTGGATTGGTTTCGGCCGCCGATATTACCAGTTTTTCGTTGAGATCATTCGGACACCATTTGACTGACTTGCTATTTTTAGTAGTATTAGTCATTTAGCGGAGCACCCCTGCTATTTTTAGCAGTATGGTTTGGTCATGTGCAGAATCAATCACTTATTCACCAGCTTCAGATGGTTCGTGAATCGGACATATTGTGAGGGAGATATTAATATTTTAATTGTCAAATTAAATATTAATTATCTAGAGCTTATAATATAAAGTTATAATATTATTTAATATTATAACTTAAGTGATCTATTGAAGGGGTCGACCAACATTGAGAGGGGACCACTTTTTAATTATAATTTATAATTAAAAGTGCTTTGAAGACTATTGAAAAATTAAAAGGAAAAGTTCGAATTTATTTAAATGATGCCTAATTGAGAAAAAGTCGAACTTTTGATGGATATAAGGGTTTTCATTGGGATTTGAGCTCATTATGTTTGAAATCGAATTTTTGCTAAGTCCTTCTGAGAATAGAGCCAAGGGTTCCAGTTTTCAACTTGCATTGGAGAACGTGCCATCTTCAGTGTGTGCAGTTCAGAGGCTGTGAAATATCAGCTGATTTATTGCCAGTTAGAGAGATAGCTTCATTCAGAGGTTATCACAGAGCTTCACAGTTGTTGCATCATTCAGGGTTTTGATCCGGAGTTCATTTGGGAAGAGTTCTTTATGCTAGGCGTCCACTTTGCAAGCTTGAGACACATCTTCCAAGGGCCGTACTTTTATTTGTTTGCTGCTGTCATAGCCATACCTTCCTACAGCAGGGCCGTACCTTTGAGAGAGGCCGTACTTCTTCTCCAGGGAAAAACGCCTTCTCTTTCTGCTCTGTAACTTCACCAAATGGGGCGCAGATACTTCAAGGTTCATTGGCCATCATCTGTCAGGGGGAGAAAGTGATCTTATTGGGAGCCGTGCCATTTTCTTCATCATTTCTGGTGGCTGCAATCAGCAAAACCAGGTTTTTAAATATTGTTGCTTTTTAGTTGCATGTTATCAGATCTCGTTTGTATCCAGCATAGAAGTTCAATAAATACTCTGGCATCAATATATCCAGCAGTTTCTATCATTTTCAGTGTTGTAATATTTTCTTTGAATTTATTAGCAAATTCTTTTCAAAATCGCATTATTCATCTTTATGCAAAAAAACACAAAAAACCAAAAATGTCAAAAACAAGTAAAAAACAGACAGTTTCAGAGTTCAGTTAGAATAGGGGTTTCTACAAGGGATGGTGGTGGTGGAGAGTATATGGTGAAGGAAGAGATGGAGAAGGGGGGAAAAGATAAGTATGGTAGTGGAGGTGGAGATTCGTATAGGTATATGGGAGGAAAGGATAGGGATGGTGGTGGTGGAGAATTATAGTAGTATGGTGGGGGAGGTGAAATAGATGGTGGATATGGTGATTTTTAGTAATAAGGAGGTAGTGAAAATAGAGATGGTGGTGGAGGGCACTTGCAATAACAAGTATGGGGATGTGGTGGGGATATATAATGATATGGTAGAGGAGATGAGGGGGATGGAATATTATGAACACGAAGTCTAAGCACTCTTTTAACATCATTTATAAGTAAAATATTTTGAACACGAAGTTAATAATAGCTCCTCTTAACTTAGAATTTTATTTTGACAATTGAAAGTTACATCGTTTAGAGTACTCTAATTTAGTTTTGATCATAGGTAGTATAGATGTGTGGTTTGTCCATTTCTACTATAAGCAAGAGAAATTGTGGATCACTTTGGTGGATTCCAATTTCTTGATCTATTTGAGGTCTTAATTTCGCATTCACCACTCAATGTCTTCTTGTAATTATCTAGATATTGATCGGAAGTATTGTTTTTTACAGTGTATTTTTCAATAGTGGGCAAATGACCAACGAAACCATGGACACAAATTCTAAAGATTATGAAAGTGGTGGAGAGGTGAATTTTGTTAATAAATAGTCACAATATCTAATGTTGTATGCAACTGTCAAGATATTTTTGTAGTATTCTTTCCAGATGTATTTAAATGCTATTATTTCAGAGATATGATTGTGCTTCAGAAAAGGCAGGTATACAGCCTATAATCATCAAATAATTGATTTCTAGAAACTTATGTTTTCTTTGTTTACCAGGGTTTATGGGAGGCCACCAAGAATCACATAATCTGCAAACTCACTACAGAACAAGTAAATGATGGTTGGCAATCGTATTTGTAGTTGTAAGTGTTTTTTTCTCTAACCTTTTTCCCTCTGTTCATTACTTATGTTATTTGGGTACTTAGAGTAACCACAATACTGCCCCATGGGTGTGCTATGCTTCACTCTAGATATTTATACGAGTTGTAGATTTAGTATTTCTAGGTATATTTGGTGCCAATACAATTCACTATTTTATATCTAACAATATCCCCAAAAAGCGCATAGAAAATATATTTACTTTTGGATTGATCATGACCATAGATAATTAATTCGGCCAGAAATCCAATAGAAATACAGTTGAAAGTTAATGTTTAATTATGATTTGTAATCTAAATTGAAGAGTTGTGTCTTTGATTTTAAATGTAAATGAATTTTCTATAATGTGCTCTATTTTTTAAACCATAAATTAATCACACTCCATCGAGTTCTCATTCCAACCAATGTAATTTAATGTTCAGGTAGTGGTACTTAATTTACTGCTTAACTCTGACTATATCTAAAGGAATATTTTGCACGTAACTTCTAAATGATTATAGATCAAAATGCCTCTACTTGCTTGCGACTAAATTTTTTGTTATGTCTGAAAAAATACAACCCTATAGGGGACATGAGCGCAGTTTGGTTGCATTTTATTTGGGAGATTTTTATTTTTCACTCTTGACAGATATTGGTTGTGCCAGTAGGTGTTTATACATGTTTCTATTAAAATGTAGGCATGGATGCATCTTATAATCAAAGTTAAATTCCATGAAAAAAACTTATTGCAGCCATGCCCTTTTTTTAATTTGGATTTTCATATGTAATTTTATTTGCCGATTGAATTTAGAGCACCCTTTTAACATCATTTATAAGTAAAATATTCTGAACATGAAGTTCTGAATAGCTCCTCTTAACTTTTACAATTTTATTTTAACAATTGAAAGTTACATCATTTAGAGTACTGTAATTTAGTTTTGATCATAAGCAGTATAGATGTGTGGTTTTACCATTTCTACTATAAGCAAGAGAAATTGTGGATCACTTTGGTGGATTCCAATTTCTTGATCTGTTTGAGGTCTTAATTTTGCATTCACCACTCAATGTCTTCTTGTAATTGGCTACATACCAATTGGAAGTATTGTTTTTATAGTGTATTTTTCAATAGTGGGCAAATGACCAATGGAACCATGGACACAAATTCCAAAGATATGAAAGCAGCGGAGAGGTGAATTCTGTTAATAAATAGTCACAATATCTAATGATGTATGCAACTGTCAAGACATTTTTGTAGTGTTCTTTCCAGATGTATTTGAACGCTATTATTTCAGAGATGTGATTGTGCTTCAGAAAAGGAAGGTATACAGCCTATAATCATCAAATAATAATAGCAGAGGGAAGATTGAGAGTGTTGAAGTGCAGCAGAACACTTGCTTCCAAATGAACCAAACTTAAATATGATTGGGCCACAAAAATGCATTTGTTGATAGAGCTTTTCAAATGTCTTATTGTAAGATTTTCATGGCACTTGTCTAATCGCATGGAATGGGAAATCAATGGAGGCAATTTTATATTGGTGCCTATCTAGCATATATAATCCTAGTGATTATCATGGAATGTCCATGACAAGCTTTTCTAATGGTACACTTTCATTGATTTGTCTCGTAGTCATAGAATTTTGAGTGAATTACTAGTTTGTGTTTTCTAGAAACAAATTTGATCACTAGTCTACAGTTGTTGTTGGAGATTTGAATTTTCATTTCACACAAAATGTTGAGCCTTCTCTACATAAATTTTTGGTGGGATGATCTTTAAGGCAATAGTAATTGTTGCTCATATGATGTGATGTTAGAGGGAAATATTAGAATTAGGTATTGCTTTGATGATTAGTCATGCATTTGACATTTATTGCATTTTAAGAACACATAGGGAATGGTAGGAAATGTACCCTTTCCTTCCTCATTTGGTAGGGACTCACATCCTATGGTTAAGGAATGTAGACTCAACTTCAGACATTTTCCTATTTTTTGTTCCAAGTTTTAAGGACACCTGGGGATTTGTCAACATCCCTTGAGTTGTCCTAGTGATGGGTAGTCATCTGTATTCCATTGTATATATTATCTTAGTTTGTGAAGGTTTAAGTAGATCTCTAAATATTAATTTCCTTCTGCCAATCATAGTAAATTTTTGGTGTCTTGTTATTATAACAATGAATATACTTTTTGTTCAAAACTAAAAGGCATGGTGCAAATTCATTTGAAATCTAACAATTATGGTACATAATTTATTATAATGATATTATTCTTGGCATGTGCATGATAAATGTCTCCTACAATTATTTTTATAAATATTGTGGCTTGTGAAGATTTGTTATCTTAGTTTAACTTCTTTTCTTGATATTTTAGTTATGGTATTCTACTTGCAATGTTTTGTTTTAGGGTTTTAGTAGGGACTAGACGAGCTTGCTTTGAAACTCTAAGGCCATTGGCATATAGTCTTCTTGCAGAGGTGATTCATCATGTTCGGTTGGACCTTTCAGTTTCTTAGGTACTTTTTTTCGAACTTTATTTTTAGTATTTGAGTAATTTTCACTTTTCTAAAGTATGCTTTTGTGTTTAGTACAATTTCTCTTTGCATCAGAGTGATTTTGCTCCCCTCTCCCTATTTGTATATTACTTTGTCATAAAACAACATCTTAGAGGATTTACTGTTGATCATCATAAAATTCTTTTTTAAAAATTTCTTGTGACTTTTACAATTATACCTTCCATGTTCATCTTAAAAAACTCAAATCTAGGCTTTTGGAGGATCAAAAATAAGATGTATTTTTTATGTTTCTTATGCTACAATTGGATATATGATTACATTAGATGATCGTAAAGCTTATGAAGCTTCAGGTAATTGTTGATGGTTGTGTTATATTTCACAACTGTCAAACATTTTATACATATTTTTCCTAGTCTAGGAAAGTAGTCTAACCTTGATAGATGTTTCCTGGTCTATATTTTGTGTACAAGCACTACTCCTAATGAATAAAACAATCATTGATATTGGTCTACAATCTCTTGGCATGTTTTGTTATATTTGCTTACATAGCAATAGCTAATGTTATTATTTGGTTGTAAACACCACTTCTGCTTATATTTATGTTAGATTGATGGTAGTTTCTTTATTAGAGTTTATACCTTGATCACTTTTGTTTTAATAGCAAGGAAATATGCTTTCAAGATGCTATGTTCATGATAGATATTTAACAAATGCAAGCAATTTTAACTAATAATGACTCATGGAAGTCATTATCTTGACGTAAGTCATTAATCTTTCTAGGATATGAACATGGTAGAAAATTTAAAATCTCCTTAATGCTTTGGTACTTTAGTATAGACCCATTGAATTATTTCAAATTTAAGGTTATTGTTTATACTAACCATGGATGCACTTTCTTTGCTTACATTTAGATTGGCGTTATTGATTGTAGCATTGAGTGTGTAGGAAGGGAAAGGATATGATAAGTGCTTATGGAGGTAAGGGATGGGTTGGTGGAGGTGGTGGCAGAGTTTCCATAAAGAGCTACAATAGGAAAGAGAGTTTGAATATCTTTGTGCAAGGTTAGTTTGAATGAGGGCAGCCTACAAATGGAGTTTTATCACAATCATAAAATGAAAGTTACTTTACAATGATGTATCATGTACTTATGCATTACAAGGGTAAGGGACTGTAAGCCATTATGATATAAAAAAACAGTCATGCACAAATGACAGAGGATCAACAAGCATTATAAGGGTAAAGGACTGTAGGTTATGATATAAAAGAACAGTCATGTTCATGTTCTTTTGTAAGTTGTTGAGCAGCATAAAGGAAAGGTTTTGGAGCAGATTTCAGCTAGTTCTTTCTCTCTCAACAATGTATTGTAATCTTTTCAAGTTCTCTCATGTTGGGACAGCAAATTGTAACTCCATTTTCAAACTTACACAGTTGAATGTAAATCTTTTTCATTAATAAAATAAGCCATTTTTACCTTTTCATTGTTATTTTATTATGCAAATATTTTAGATAGTTGATAGCTAATATTTTTTATTAATGGAAACTGGTAAATAAAAATAACTAAATATATGACTAAAGTAATGACTAAGTTAATGACTAAATATATGACTAAATAAATGACCAGTTAACAACAATCAATGACTAAATATATAATTAAATTAATGACTAAATATACAACTAAATCAATGACCAAATCAATGACTAAAATAGTTTAGTCATAAATTTGGTGGTGTTATAAAATTATAAATGACTAAAAATAAACCACTAATAGTCGCGTGACTAAAATTAGTCATTTATATGCAATTTTTAGTAGTTTATTTGGTCATATATTGTTGTTTGTGTACTAGTGTTTTATCTTTCTTGAATGATGTTCACATAAATCAACATATGATGAATTCACTATACAAATTTGTTTCTTATATTCTCTTCATACAAATTTGCCTCTTATATTCTTTTCATACAAATTTGCTCAACACGTACAATCTATCCTCTTGTCTTACCTCTGCAATAGATGATGATCTTTTTCACAAATCTAAAATATATCTTCACAAAAGGACTCTGCACATCAAAACTACAATCCTATCTTCTCATGTTCTTATAGAATCTGCATACTCACAATCATTCACACTCTCATTCTTCTTTGTGATATATGATGCTTCTTTCAAAGTCACACAAGTCCTTTAACTCTACTCTTTTATTTCACATTCTCATTCTCACCCTCACACACAAATTCTCCACTTGCCTTTATGTCTTTAGTGATTCTATGATTGGATGCAACCCCTTGAAATGGATACAACCATTTAAACAATCATGTATTTTCAATAACAAATATGCAAATAATCTTCTTAAATTTTGCTTTTCATTTGTTTGTTGTCTATGATCTTCTATGTCTTTCACCGCACACAAATTGTTGAACAAGCGCAGGACAACTGAGAGGGGGGCTGAATCAATTGTCACAAAGATCAAACATAAAACTTCAAAACTTATTAATTCCACAACCTAACTATTATGTTATTATGTAAGAGCATGAAACACAAATAACAGAAAGTAAATCAACATAATGAACACTACTTTTTTATGTGGAAAATCCAATGAGGGAAAACCCACTGTGAGGGTTAACTCATAATATAAAAGACTATAAACTGAATACAAAGGCTCACTGCCCAAAAGAGGACTCACTGTCCAAATACAAAGGCTCAATGCCTACAAAAAGGGCTCACTGTCCAAGTACAAAAACTCGCTACCTACAAATACAAAAGCAAACAAAAGATCCACCACAACAATTAACACACATCTGCAGCTTGAATAAGGATTCCAGAAACCTTTATCTCATTGCCTTCAGGAATCTGGCACAATGAAGAACTACTATCACAACCCACTCACACACACACTTATGCTCTTATGATTTGTGGCTCACTTTCGTCACTTTGTATCACACTATCATACAACTCTTCGCAATTAGTCTTGTTTTTATACCATCCTCATCCTTGGAAACTTTCTCTAAGGTCGGCCACAAATATCTCATTTCATAAATTCAAAATAGGTCAACAACTCAACATTCCCGCGCTGGAAAGGAATGAGAGTGGACCAATAAAACATTTAACCAAGACCAAAAATAATGTCTCGGATCAACCATGTTGATGTTACTAGCAGCATCGGGCTGCTTCTTCCAAGTCCGCGTGATTGAAGACAATTCAAATGCTAGCCTAATGGCTATTTGAATTCTGATTATTATATTCGATACCTTGCTCTTGGCCGACTTGAGATGAATTGAAGAGACATCTTTTGTAGACATTTAACATTTGTTATATTTAATTAATGAAGAGGCTCAATTTGTCTTGGAGGCGCAATCTTCTATGGAGGTCGACCTTGTACTTATTGGAAACACGTCCTTTCATATTGGGCCAACTCGTGGATTTGAAGAGGTACGACTTCCCTCTCCTCTTGTATATATGCTCGATTGGTGATCACTCCATTCATCGATTTCATTTATTGTTCTTGCATTACTACTTGGCACGAATTTGTTCAAGGTAGATTGTGATATCTTAGTTCATCATTGTTGAAGGCTATTGATCAGCAATTTGTCTCTATATATTTCTGCGTGCATCATAAGTTTGATGCTTGTGCATAAGCCTTTATATCGGCCTCTTGTAAGGAGCTCATCATTGTGATATTTCAATATATAAGTGATATATTGTTGTTGGGTTTTTCTCCCTCAAGTGGAGGGTTTTCCCAGGGTATCTGTTGTGTTCTTGTGTAAATTTTGAATTAATTTTTTGTGTCCTTAATCTGATCATAAAACTAACATGGTATCAGAGTGGGTTTGAAGAAGATCATGATCAAATTTGTTATTGCAGCGATACTCTCTATTCTCTTTTCATATCTTTATCTATCTCTATTTTAGTCAAGATGGTGAACAATCTTAAAATTGAGGATAGACTCGAGGGAGCATCCAACTACACATCATGGAGGTTCAGAATCATGCTCACCTTCGAAGAGAATGACTTGGCTGAGTTTGTGGAGACCAAAGTTCCCGAACCAGAGGAGGAAGAAGAGAAGTTGTAGTGGAGGAAGAAAGACATCAAAGCAAAGAAGATGTTGGTTGATTTCGTTAAAGATCATATTGTTCTGATTGTCTCCAAGTTGAAGACGGCAAGGGACATGTTCAAAACTTTGGAGGAGATGTACGAAATCAACAACACCAGTCGGGCACTTGCACTAAAGCAACAACTACACCATGTGAAGATGGCAAAAGGAGAAATGGCGCTTGCCTATTTCATGAGGATTTCAAAATTGAGAGATCAACTCTCTACAATTGGTCATGTGGTCGATGATAAGGACTTGACCATGCTTGCTCTCAATGGTCTTCCTTTATCATGGGAGCCCTACATTCAAGTAATTAGTGCAAGATCAAACTTCCTAAGTTTGATTGTTTGAGGGCCGACTACATTCAAGAGGAGTCAACGTTGGTGGCTAAAGGTATTGGTCAAAGTTCAACTAATGAAGATATTCATGTTGTCACCTCACTCTTCGAAGAAGAAAGGAAAAGATGGGAAGAAAGGATTCTTCAAGAGGAATCGAGATAAAGGAAATGATGGTGCTCCCGCATTCAAGAAGAAGAGAGACTTATCCAAAGTCCAATGCTTTAGATGTGACAAGTATGGTCACTTTGCCAACAATTGTCCATCCAAGCCTAAGCAACAAGACACCATTGCAAATGTTGATGATGCCTCTCCTCAAAAGGACTCTTTGAATACTTGTTCTATTCGGCATTGTCAAGCAATGTACCTACAAACACCAACAATCGGCTGATCGACAGTGGTGCTTCTCAACACATCAGTGGTTTTAAGGAGCATTTATCAAGCTTGGTGGAGAGAGATTCTACTAAACAAGGCATTATTGGAGATGATGCTAGCTACTCCATGAAAGGGATTGGGTCCTCTACTCTCCATTTGGATTTCGACATTACACTATAGTTATGTGATGTACTTTATGTTCTAGGAATCAAGCGTAATCTTATCTCCATTTCAGCTTTAGAAGATAAAGGATATCAAGTTGCCTTCTCCAAAGGCAAAGTACTTCTATGGACAAAGAACTCCAACTTCAAGACTGCTCAAGTAATTGGTGTTAGACATGAGACCCTCTATAGGCTATGTACTCATCCACTTCAGGCATTAGTTCATGATTCTTCAAGCTTGTGTGATCTTTGGCATCGAAGATTGGCTCATCTTCACTTCCAAGCTCTAGGTCTATCATGGAGAAGATGGTTACGAGCCTTCCAAAATTCAACCAGGAGCATGAAGGTACTTGCAAAAGTTATGCAATGGGTAAGAATACAAAAGCTCCATTTCATAGTAGAGAAAGTAAATCTAAATGTATTCTAGATCTCATTCACTCTTATTTATGTGGTCTAATGTTTGTTCCTTCTTTGACCGGTTTCTTGTATTACATCCTTTTTATTGATGACTACTCTAGAAAGACTTGGATTTCTTTTTTCAAAACTAAAGAGTCTGAGGAACTGTTAGAAAGGTTTAAGGAGTTCAAAGCTATGGTAGAGAACCTTTCTGGGAAAAGAATCAAAGTCCTAAGATCTAATAATGGAGGAGAATACACTTCTAGCAGCTTTCGGAATTTCTATGTTGAAGCTAGAATTAAGAGGGAGTTTTGTGTTCCCTATAATCCTCAACAGAATAGTGTTGTGGAGAGAAAGAATAGATTGATCATGGAAGGAACAAAAGCCATGATCCATGACCAAGATCTACAAAGCTTCCTATGGGCAGAAGCTTCTAGGACTCCAGTCTATGTTCAAAATAGAAGTCCTCACAGAATCTTGGAAAGCATGACACCTAAAGAAGCCTTTATTGGAAAGAAGCCAAAGGTGAGTCATTTGAGGATCTTTGTATGTCTAGTTTATGTTCATATTCCAAAGGAAAAGAGAACAAAGTTGGAGCCTTCTAGCAAAAGGGAATATTTGTGGGCTACAGTGAGACATCAAAAGACTACAGGATATACATTCCAAGTCAAAAGTAGATCAGTAGGGATGTCACATTTGAGGAAGGTGTTGCATTCGGGAGATCCAAGGATACTCATATGGAGATTGATAATAAAGAGTCTCCTTAGGATATGGAAGTTGACCATACTCTTGAGATTCAAAGGGAGATTTCAAATCCAAAGGAAGATATTAATCCAATTGAGCCCTTGGAACCTACTGATGGGCCTACTGATATTGTGATTGGGATAAAAAGACCTCTTTGGGCTAGACAAACAATGCCGGAGGCAGAAAGGTTTGCAGCTCCAAGAGGAACCTTCAGAGAAAGCAAGAAAGCTCACAAGTTCTCTAGTTATGTTGCTTTGATGAGTCAGATTGTTGAGTCTGAGCAATCCAATATTGAGGAAGCTTCTAGTCAACAAATTTGGAAAGATGCTATGTCATAGGAGTATTAGTCAATTCTCAAAAATGATGTTTGGGACATCATTCCTAGACCCGAAGGAAAATCTGTGGTATCTTCAAAATGGCTCTTCAAGATCAAGCATGTGGCTGATGGGAGCATTGAGAAGTACAAGGCAAAATTTGTGGCTAGAGGGTTCTCACAAAAAGAGGGAGTTGACTATGAAGTCAACATTTGCTCCTATTGCTCACTACACTTCTGTCAGAACCATTATTGCCATTGTTGCATCTAGAGGATGGAAGATTCATCAAATGGATGTCAAGTCATCTTTTCTAAATGGTGTGATTGAGGAAGAAGTTTATATCGAACAACCTGATGGATTCGAGGTACATGGGAAGGAGTCTCATGTTTGCAGGCTGAAGAAGGCCTTGTATAGTCTTAAGCAGGCTCCTCGTGCATGGTACGAAAGGATTGATCGTTACTTGTCAAGCTTGGGCTTCTCTAAGAATGATGCGGACTCAAATCTGTATTTTAAGGTAATTGATGGCGAAGCATTGATTTTGGCTTTGTATGTTGATGATTTGATTCTTACTAGAGAAGATCACCTCATTCTCAAATGTAATAAGGAGTTGGCTTATGAGTTTGAAATGAAGAACCTTGGGCTCATGCATTACTTCTTTGGCTTAGAAGTTTGGTAGAAGCCAGATGAGATGATTTTAAGTCAAGGGAAGTACACCATTGACATACTTAAGAGGTTTGGCATGATGGATTGCAAATCCATTGCTACACCTATGGAGACCAACCTACATAAGTTGAAGGAGGTTGCAGCTAGTTCAAATCTTGTGGATCCTACAATGTACAGGCAATTGATTGGGTCCTTGATGTATCTAGTTAATACTAGACCAGATATTTGTTATGTTGTGAGTGCACTTAGTCAGTTCATGTGTGAACCGAGACAGATACATCTTGTTGCAGCAAAACATATCCTGAGATACTGTGTGGCACAATTGGATATGGGTTGAGATTCTTCTGGTGTCGATTTGAAGTTGCATGGCTTCATTGATTCTAATTGGGCAGGGTGTGTCACTAATCAAAAGAGCACCTCTAGATGTTGCTTCAATTTGGGATCTGCTATGATTTCCTAGTGCAGCAGGAAGCAATCATTTGTAGCATTGAGTATAGTAGAGGCAAAGTACATTGCAACTTGTGTGGCAACTCAAGAAGCAGTGTGGCTTCATAAGCTCCTTGCAGGATTGTTTGAACAATCAATGGAGCCTACTATCATTCATTGTAATAACCAAAGTTGTGTGAAGCTTTCTGTCAATCCTGTGTTTCATGACAAAACCAAGCATGTTGAGATCAAATACCATTATATCAAAGATATGCTATTGAGGAAAGCTATACAGTTGAGGTATATCAACACTGATGAGCAGACGACAGACATTCTCACCAAGCCTCTCTCCAGGATAAAGTTTGTGTACTTTCGAGATAAGCTTGGTATGGTGGAGAATCCAGCTCTAACTGAGGAAGTCTCAATATCAATGATCCTCTTTAATGAGTTTTCTGTGAGAGAAGTTCGAGGTGAAATCTCTTGTTAATGCATTCTTCTCTGCAAGAGAAGTTTGAGGTGAAAGTCCTTGTTCCACCATCTGGGAGAGCCATGGTGGATGTCATGTGTGTAACTCCATGACAGCATCACGTGAGAGAGTCCGTGATGATTTTCTTGTACTTGTGTTTCACCCTCTGGGAGAGCCATGGTGAAAGTCATGTTGAGGTGACAACATCACGCAAGTGATGAACACTTGTACATACCATACATGGTTGTAGCCATTATGGTTGATATCATGTTGAGGTGATAACTGATATCACAATGAGGTGATATCTCTCTTTTCCACATATGGTTGTAGCCATTGTGGTAGACATCACGATGAGCTGATATGTCTTGTGCAGCTGGAAGTATCATCCCTAGCTAAGAGGGAGTGTTGATGTTACTAGTAGCATTGGGTTGCTTCTTCCAGGTCCGCATGATTGAAGACAATTCAAATGCTAGCCTAATGGCTATTTGCATTTGAATTCTGATTATTATATTCAATACCTTGCTCTTGGCCGACTTGAGATGATTTGAAGAGACATCTTTTGTAGACATTTAATATTTGTTATATTTAATTAATGAAGAGGCTCAATTTGTCTTGGAGACATGATCTTCTATGGAGGTCGACCTTGTACTTATTGGAAACACGTCCTTTCATATTGGACCGACTCTTGGATTTGAAGAGGCACAACTTCCCTCTCCTCTTGTATATATGCTCGATTAGTGATCACTCCATTCATCAATTTCATTTATTGTTCTTGCATTACTACTTGGCGCGAATTTGTTCAAGGCAAATTGTGATATCTTAGTTCATCATTGTTGAAGGTTGTTGATCAGCGATTTGTCTCTATATATTTCTATGTGCATCGTAAGTTTGATACTTGTGCATAGGCCTTTATATCGGCCTCTTGTAAGGAGATCATCATTGTGATATTTCAATATATAAGTGGTATATTGTTGTTGGGTTTTTCTCCATCAAGTGGAGGGTTTTCCCAAGGTATCTGTTGTGTTCTTGTGTAAATTTTGAATTAATTTTGTGTCCTTAATCTTATCATAAAACTAACAAACCACACGTTCAATTTAATTTTATTCTTCGAATGAAGTGTAAACACCAGGTCAACCAAACCTAATGAAAACACAAAAAGAACATTGATGTACACACTTCTCAACAAAAAGATGACATGCGGACGCCACAACACGCTTCCTTAGGCACAAGAATACATCTCAAAATCTTTCAAATACATCTGCAACAAAACAACAAACTTCAATTACTGAACACTTTTCACCAGTCCATCCTGACTGTATAAACTCACACTGAAATACAAAAACATGACTTCCGGATCACCAATCTTCAAACCTCTTTGTCAGAGCACAAAAAAGACCTTCACAAGACATCTCGAATTCGCAAGATATAAAACAAAATAGCAAAGGACTACGGAGCAGAAACATTTCTCCCAGTCCATAGAAAACCAACTCTACCAGAATGGTTCACATACCGATGAACGTAACTTTCATGTACCATCAAACCAAAAGCTAAAACTTAGGAGATATCACCACTATATTACTGTTATCAATCCTTCAGATCTGCACAAGCATAGAATCAACACAGAAGAAATGTGAAGCACATACTAGAGCACATTTTGAACACTTTCACCACTCTAACTTCTCTTCTTTATTAATTTTCTCAAAAGCACTTGGAAACTTATCAAAACAACACATTTGAAATACCATGAAGATAGCTCCATCTACTCACAACATCTTAGCTATACATGTACAATCTACAACATACTAAACTGTGTTGACATCAATGAAAACATTAATGACAACACCACCAAACTAGCTCATACTTGCAACACAAATTTGTATATAATCTCTTCTATATCTCCATGATATACTTTTCTCACAATTCTGCCATAAACTCTTCTTACAAATCTTCGTTCAACCTTTATTTGATGATCTTCCTTTTATCTTCTCATGTGCATATCTACAGTTGTTAGTCTGATATAAACTCTTATTCCTCACACACACACCACTCTCTCTAGTCTCGCTTTACCTTCTATAAATATACCACTTCAATTTGACAAGAGATTTGTCTATTTGAAAGTAAACACCTATTTATATAGATGTGTCTTTTAGTTAATAAATCCAATCACTATCTTATGAGATATGTAATTATTTCTTTAACCAAATCATTGCCCAACTGTTGTCCTATTAAGAATAATCAATGCCACCTTTATTATTTAATTATTCTTATTTTATTTAATAATTCTAAGCGGCTACCTTTGTACAATGAATCATTGCTTTTCTTAATATATTGATTGTAGTCCATGTAAGATCAAACTTTTCTTATAGAAATCGTTGCCTCCCCCCTTTTGTCTTATTCAACTTTTGTCTGACTCACTGCTTTGTCTTTATTTGCTAATCACACCTTTTATGTTGAAGACGTTTCTATAAGAAATCGCATCATTTCATGAATGAGGCATATCTTGTCATTTCAAAACAAAATCACATCTTTTAAAGAGTAAATTGTATCATTTAGCAATTTCTCAAAAACTAAATCGTGGCTTTTCATATCATTTAGTTAGAATTTTGATTTACTTAACTATTCTTTAATAAATCAATTTAGCTTATAATCTTTACCTTCAAATATTTGAATTGATTTATTCATACATTGTTTGTTGCCTTCTTTCATTGATCATCCTTCTTAATTTGATCATTGTACTATCCTTGATGTCCTTTGACATAAATCCCATTTGAGATCAATGATAATGACGAAAACTCTTTCATTCATTAACAATCTTTCTATCAATCTACC
Source organism: Sequoia sempervirens (assembly GCA_007258455.2). Classification (NCBI taxonomy): domain Eukaryota; kingdom Viridiplantae; phylum Streptophyta; class Pinopsida; order Cupressales; family Cupressaceae; genus Sequoia; species Sequoia sempervirens. The sequence goes on along the minus strand of VDFB02087378.1, from coordinate 3,656 downwards.
TTTGACATCAATGACTTCTTTGTGACAACATTCTTTCATGGCATCAATGACTTGACTTTGTCTATAACATTGTCTTTATTCCCTTGACATCAAATGACACAATTCTAACAATCTCTTATATGCCTTTGACATCAATGACAACATTTCCAACAAAATGCTTAGAAACTTTTACACCAATAGTTTTCATAGAAAAATTATGAGTGTTGGTTATTGGTTATCGTCAAAGATACATTTAATATCTCTCCAACAAACTAATATATTCACATTTACTACAATATGATGCTCTTACAAGATTGACATTGAATCTATTTTAACATTCCCACCTTTACTGATATGATGCTACTACCATGGATGCACTTAAATGTTTCACAAAAGACACAATTTGCTTATGGTTATAGTATAGTGCTTCCGCTATTGATATGTTCACTTCAGAATTCTTATGGTTGGTTACACATAATGTTCACATCTAATATATTACTTTCGATTCTCCTATAATATTGTTAATGTAGTAATGGTTTGTTACGTTCACTTAAATCTTGCAATCAAATTAGACTACAATACATATCCCAAACAATATTCCACAATCCTTTTTTCATGATTTCCATAAATGTCTATCAAACTTCCAATTTGTCACCATTTGTTGTTCGTAAACATTAACCATGTAAGAAATAATATATTAAATCTTCATTTTGTCACAAATCTTTAAATAGTTTCAAGTTTTCTAATTAATTTTTAGATGAGTTGGTTTTTAAAATATTTCACTACTCCTTGATATTTGCATTGCTCTTAATTTTGTTAAATCTTTTTTAAAAAAACATGTTCACAAATATAACTGTCTTTGATGCTAGCAAACTTTCTTTTTATACATCCATTGTGATATCACAACATCATTAACATAAGTAATAATTTATTTTTACTTCAAATTTTGCAAAATCATAATAATATAATGTTAGATAGTAATATGTATGTAGCCTTCTAATAATTATGATAATGATGTCATAATATCACAAAGGCTATTTCAAAAGTAAAGAAGCTTTGTCAACATCAAAAAATCCATTTCTCATAATCATGTTTGTTTAAAAAACATTCAATAAAATTAAAGACCAATGCCAAAAAAAAATGAAATATTTAACAAACTAACTCATTCGTGTAGAAATTAATTTGATTCAAATCAGAGAAAAAAATTACGTCTTTTTCATAATCCTCAAACCTCAACTTTAACAATAGGTTTGCAACAATGTTAAATCTCTTACTCTTACTTGTATAACAAAGTAATCATGAGATTTCTGGCTCTCAATGTTTGTTTTAAGCATAAATTTTATCATGTTGTACAATGACCTTAGAGGAGTTTTTCCTCATAAAGTCATTAGTGGTAACACAATCTTTTAAGCATTTTCGCTTATAATTTTGTCATTCAAATTATAGCCATTGGTCGTTGATTAAAGTATAGCAAACATTTCAAGCCTCCCCAACATACTATTGACATTAGACATCATTTTATTTGTTGCAATTTGATGCCTTCATAATGGTTCCTACACTTTGGAGGTATATTATGTATTGCCGACAAGTTCACACGCAAGGGTTATTCTTACTAATCTTCAAGCTAAATGTAGTGGTAATGGTTTCCAATAATTTCTACACCAAATCTCTTACACTTGACTACAATATAATTCGATGACCGGAGTTTCCACACAATTTTGATATTGAATTTCCTGATTTTTGTTGATATACAACAAACAACAAGAATCTCGACTTTATAGTTGTCTTCTCGATATTACACGCTTACAAGCTTCTTCACCAATAGTTTTCATAGAAAAATTATAAGTGTTGGTTGTTGGTTATAGTAAAACATACATTCAATATCTCTCCAACACACTCATATATTCATATTTACTACAATATGATGCTCTTAAGACATTGACAGTGAATCTATTTTAGCATTCTCACCTTTAGTGATATGATGCTACTACCATGGACACACTTAAATGTTTCACAAAAAACAAAATTTGCTTATGGTTATAATATAGTACTTCCGCTATATGTTCACTTTAGAATTCTTATGGCTGATCACCCATAATGTTCCCATCTAAAATATTACTTTCAATTCTCCTATAATATGGTTAATGTAGCGATGGTTTGTTATGTTGACTTGAATCTTCCAATAAAATTAGACTACAATAAATCTCCCAAACAATATTCCACAATCCTTTTTTCATGATTTCCATAAATGTCTATCAAACTTCCAATTTGTTACCATCAATTGTTCGCAAACATTAACCATGTAAAAAAAAAAATATTAACTCTTTGTGTTGTCACAAATTTTTAAATAGTTTCATGTTTTCTTATTAATTTTTAGATGAGTTGGTTTTTGAAATATTTCACTACTGCTTGATATTTCCATTGCTCTCAATTTTGTTAAATCTTTTTAAAAAAAATATGTTCACAAATATAAGTGTCTTTCATGTTACCAAACTTACTTTTTATACAACCATTGTGATATCATGACATCATTAACATAAGTAATCATTTATTTTTACTTCAAATTTTGTAAAATCATAATAATATAATATTAGTTAGTAATATCATAATAATATAATATTAGATAGTAATATGTACGCAGCCTTCTATTAATTATGGTAATGTCATAGTATTACAAAGGTTATTTCAAAAGTAAAGAAACTTTGTCAACATCAAAAAATTCATTTCTCATAAACATGTTTCTTTAAAAAAGATTCAACAAAATTAAAGAGCAATGCAAAAACCAATATATTATGAAATATTTACCAAACTAACTCATTCAAGTAGAAATTAATTTGAAAATAAGTGTTCAATCGGAGAAAAAAAATTACTTCTCTTTCATAATCCTCAGCTTTGAACTTTAATGATAGGTTTGCAACAATGTTAAATCTCTTACTCTTACTCTTGTATTACAAAGTAATAATGACATTTCTTGCTCTCAATGTTTGTTTTAAGTGTAAATTTTATCATGTTGTACAATGATCTTAGAGGTGTTTTTCCTCATAAAGTCGTTAGTGGTAACACCATCTTGTAAGCATTTACACTTATAATTTTGTCATTCAAGTTATAGCCGTTTGTTGTTGACTAAAGTATAACAAAATTTTCAAGCCTCTCCAACATGCTATTGACATTAGACATCATTTTATTTGTTGCAATATGACGTCTTCATAATGGTACCTACACTTTGCTTGTATATTATTTATTGCTGAAAAGTTAACATGCAAGGGCTATCCTTACTAATCTTCAGGTTAAATGTAGTGTTGATGGTTTCCAATAATTTCTAAACCAAATCTCTTACTCTTCGCTACAATATAATTCTATGACGGGAGTATTTCCACACAATTTTGATATTGAATATCTTTTTAGTTGACGATACAAAAAACAACAAGAATCTCGACTTCGTAGTTTTCTTCTGGATATTACACGTTTACAAGCTTTTACAACAATAGTTTTCACAGAAAAATTATAAGGGTTGGTTGTTGGTTATAGTAAAAGATACATTCAATATCTCTCCAACACACTAATATATTCATATTTACTACAATATGATGCTCTTACGACATTGACATTGAATCTATTTTAACATTATCTCCTTTACTGATATGATGCTACTACCATGGACACACTTAAATGTTTCA
>VDFB02087376.1:0-15604 GCA_007258455.2 Sequoia sempervirens | reverse complement strand
AGAAAGGTTTCTAGTAGGAACATATAACAAATTGAAGATGAAGAAGTTCGGTCCCTGTAAAATTTTGAAGCGGCATGATTCAAGGAATGCATATGAGGTAGAGTTTCCAGATGGATTCAATATTTCCCCTGTGTTCAACATTTCAAATTTGACAGATTATCATGAAGGTGGCACAGAGGAAGTACCAATGATGGAACAATATAGGATTCTAGCACCTACTTCAGAAAAGGAAGAGATTGAAGCAATCTTAGATAGTCATGTGGGAAAGAGTACCAGAATGCGTAGTATGAAGAATATATGGTGAAATGGAAAGAAGGCCTATTAGTGACCATCTTGGCTGCTCAAGGTAGAGGTTGACCATTTTGGTTCACCTAATACATGATGGGGCTACCAAATTACCTTGGGTGTCCCATGCAGAGCAACTAGTGTAAGGGCAATCTTTGCATCTCTAAAATAGTTAAATTTCAAGTTTCTCAATTTTAGATGTTTTACTTTTGACACCCTTTTCATCATAATGAAATTAATTTATGGTTTTATTTTCTATTCTCGGGTGGAGATATTGTACCTTTAGTTTCCCAAATTTGCACTTGAAAATCTTTCCGAGTTAGATTTGAGGCACTTAGAGTTCTTGATTGGCCCTTAAACTTTCTAAAATTGGCATAGTAGATTAAATTACGTAGCTGGATTTTGAGGGCATTGTTGACTTACACATTTTGAATGGTATTTAATGGTTTTTTATAATCTGAGTCCCGGATCAAAAGTTATGGCCCCGTGAAGTTTGCGACTTAAAGACATAAAATGCTCTTTGAAATTTGAACTCATGTTGTAAATTTTTTGGCACCAACCTGCCTAAACCCAAATTTGAAATGTTGTTTATTCAAACTAGCGAGGAGCCTCATTTACAAGTGGTGTTTCAATTCTTGCAACTTTTTGGGGGACAGCCATATTGGGCGAAGGTTATTCTATAGCTTTGTAGAATGGTATAATACGCTTGTATAACTTGGGGACGAGATCCTCCGCAGTAAGAAGCTCCATTTTCTAAATAATAAAATTATTCTCTCTATTTGCATTATTTTCTAAGTTTCTTTGGGCCTCGCCTCATCGATGGTGTAATAATAAGGATGGAGAGTGTAAGGCACTATTTGTAAGCTTCCAGTCTCTTTTTTAATTGAACAAAGCAAAAAAATTACAAGAATAGAGCTATCACTAGTAGGTGAAACTCAAACTAGCCAAAAAACTAGCGAAACTAAACAAAACCAGACTTACAAAATTTGAGTGACATTATCAAAGGTTGTACAAGGCATCAACCATAAGATGCAATCACAAATAGACAAAATACAAAAGTTGTATAACATTTTTACAATGCTCAATCTTATTGTCCAGCTGAAACTTCACTATCTGCTCTTTAATTTGTTGTAACCTTTGTTTAGCCCACTCATTCTTCTCACATATAACCCGAATTTGCGAGAAAAGAATAACCATGTCAGAGTAAACCTGTAAAGTCCCAACAACTTGATAATAGCTACTAGAAAACATTGCAACACACCTATTTTTCCATATATATTTTTAAAACATGTCAAATAGAATTAGCAATCACATCTTTTTGCATGCCAAAACCAAAAACAACCTCTTTCTAAGTCAAATCATGATTAAAAATAGTTGAGAAATCTCTAAAAACTGAAAACCAAAGCCTTTTAACATATACATAGTCCCAAAAAATGTGTTTCAAACTTTCCACACCTTGCTAGTTGAACCATAATGCACTTCAATCTATCCCCCATGGGTAGCTTGCAGTATAATATCTTCCAAACCAACACCTGTGATTCAAAATAAACTTTAGAATGCCATATCTAAGCGCTTAATTTAAACCAAAATTTGATGCTAAATTTGCATTTCCACTTCTGGTTCAAACAAGTAGCAATATTGTAACTAAGAAGCAACTTCAAATATATGTGTTTTAATGGAAAATTATTGAAATGATGGTAAGATAACCATTTCCAATCTCTAAAAAACTAACAATCCCTTGAATTAAAAAAATTTATAGTCAGATCGACCGACACAAGAGATTTAATAAAAAGGATGAATTGTTCATAACTAGAACTCAACCCATATTGCTCCTTAATTTTGTTCCAAGGAGCCTAGTCAAAAATATTAAAATCTCAAAGAACTTTAAACTGTCTAATTCCCTTTTTAAACAAATAGTAAGGTTTTCTTAGGAAACATAAAGCTCATGGATGATCATGATACATGATTATTTTATTCCACAAAATGGACATCGAAACAAAGCTAAACCTGTATGCAAGGATGAACCATTCTAATGTAAAAATTTACTAACTGTTTGCCACCTTTTCAGAATAGGTAAAAGGGGAAAAGAAGCTTTGATTTTAAAAGAAGAAGGTAGAAGAAATTTATCAATCCAATGAACCCCTTACCACTTCTTTATAGAAGCATCCATAATTCGTTGACAGACTAAAACGTTTCATGGCTCATCTCCACTGGCAGCTCTAATAATCCATTTTGTAGCAAGGCAGATCCCTTGGGTTTGAGGATTGATAAGTCCCAGTCCACCTTTATGTTTTGGTTGAATACAATGATACCATGAAGAAGCTATAAAACCACCATTACCATCCCATCTAGACCACAAAAATCTATGAATTATTTTTTTGAGTTCCTCATAGCCTTACTTGGAAGGCATCCAATAAGAAGAATAGTACTCACGAGAAGCAATGAGAATTTTATTAGCAACTTGAGTCTTTCTAGCCAAAGACAAAAATTTATTGCCAAAAGTGAACAACTTATGCTTAATTATATTTAAGAACTAAGTCCACATTTCAGAAAGAGAAACCCAAACCAAATGGAATACTAAAATATCTAGTTATCTCACCATGTTTGATTTGCTTCTATTATTTATGTATCCATTGAGACTTAGAATAGGGTTGAGTTATTAAAATTTTAGTTTTATTGTGAGCAATAAGAGAACTAGACACCTCACAATACAACTTAACCATTTTCAAAGCATTGTTCAACTCTTCTACAAAATTATGCAAGAATAACATACTATCATCTACAAAATCAGAATTAATGACCACCTTATCTTGAGGGATATAAATCCCTTTGATGAGCTTTATGCAGAAAATAACCCAAGGCATCAGCTATAAAACATACAAAAAGGGAGAAAGGGGACATCCCTGCCTTATGGAACATTGTAATTTAACAAAGCAGTCTAACATATTCTTATTAATAATCAAATGATCATTAGCATCTTGGAACAATATTTGAACATTCTTTAGAATTTTAGGACCAAAACCTAGCCATTGAAACATTTTAAGGATAAAGCTCCAACGGATTCTATCATAAGCTTTGTCATAATCCAACTTGATTATCAAAGCATTTTGTCCTAATTGTTGTGCCCATCCATAGTCTCCCAAGCTAGCATAAGGTTATCAAGAATAAATCTCCCTTTTAAAAACCCGCCTTGTTTAGACCTCACAATTATTTGTACAATGGGTTTAATTTTGATTGCTAAAGCCTTTGCAATAGTTTTATATGAAGTGTTTAGAACTGTGATTGGATGCCAACCAACAATGTTGTCCTCATTCTTACCATTAGGAATAATTTTAATTATACCTTCGTTGATAATAAGACCTAAGGAGCCGTTGTGAAAGGCTTCCAAATATACCATATAAAAATCATCCTTAATATGCTTCCACATAGTTTGGTAAAATTCAACAGGAAGGCCATCAAAGCTAGGACTTTTGTATGGTTTCAAGGAAAATAAAGCATGTTCAATTTCTTCCAAAGAGAGGATTTGATCTAAATATTTGATAAAGCTAGGGTCAATCATATGTGGAATTCATGTATGTTGTCCTCCAATGCATGTTGAATATCAGTCCACTTAGTGTCTTCTCGAAAGAGCCTTTCATAAAAATTATGAAACAAATTAATGATTTCAGCCTGGGAAGTATGATACCCATTTTCATCCTTTATAACTTCATTTTTCTTCTTTTTATGCTTATAGTTAAGATGATTGAAGAAATACTTAGACCCCTTGTTCCCTACCTTGATCCATTGAATTCTAGCTCTAATTTGGGCACCCTGACCTCTATAATGGTCAAGTTCTTGCAGTTGAGCTTCTATAGCAGCACTATGTTTATGAAGAGATTCATCATGTGGATCAAGATTAGGTTTAGTTCTAGAAAGCTCTAACTATCCTTAGAGATATTTCTCACAATATTTACATTTCCAATCCATTCTTCTTCTGAATGGATGAAGAAACTCAACAAATTGTTCTATAGTGGAAATCCACCATCTCACCCATGACTCTCCTTCATGAGGTTTGGGTATAGAGTTCCAAATCCCAACTAAGGATGAAACACATTCTTTATTTTTAAGATGAGAAATATTTAGCTTGAAAGGGAGTTGAGAAGACTCGGTATCATTACTATCAGAAGAAGAAATTGAACAAACAATTGGAAAATGATTAAATAAAGTTGTTGAATAGTCCACTAGTACCCAAAAATCTTGAGACAACTTATCCAGCTAAAAATTGTGAGATAAGTAAAAATGATCCAATCTACTCAAATTCCTCTCATTACCTAGTCTGTAATTAGACTAAGTGATCCAAATTTTGGCATGACAAGAGATTTTTTTATGGATAGGATCAACCACTCTAAGCACATTCCTACAATAAATCCATTTATCAAATTCTTCTTGACTAAGCTTAAAATGACTGAACCAACTATGATCCTCATGATGTTCCACCATGTTAAAATATCCTCCCAACACCCAATTAGCAATAGGAAGGTTCTTGGACACACAATCCCAAAGAGGAACTCTTTCTCTTAGATTATTAGGAGCGTAGATCAAACAAAACCCAAGGGATTGTCCATTGATAAGGGTGAGGGCCCAGACAATTATGGGATGGGTCCTCACCCTTATCAATGAAAATTTTGGAAATTGAAGGGGAAAAACCAAGAACAACTCCACCCCTGTCTTCTTGATTCAAGGTATGAACAAAAAGAGCATCCTTCCATAGATTGAAAAGAGACATATCTAAACATTCATTACCAATTTTAACTTCTTGTAAAAAAAGCACATCTAGTTTCCATTTCTCAAGAGTGTCCTTGAATTTAAATTTGTGATGAGGGTGGGAAAGCCCTCTCACATTCTAAGATAAAATTTTGAACTTCATGGAGAAACACCAAGAGATTCGTCCTCCTCTTGTGGAAAAACTCCAAAGTGATTAGAGATAGGAACTTCTTGATCATTGATTTATTTTTCAATTGAACCACAAGGAGGAGATCTAGAATGTTGTCTAGAATTAAGAGGAGAAGACAAAGATCTTCTAGGAGATTTTTCCAACTTGGTGGAAATTAGAGAAGTAGGTTCAGAACAAGGGGAATGAGAATTTGAGGAAGGGGAAGAAGGTTCTCTTCGTTTTCGAATAGTTTTCCAATCATCACTCATCACAACATCCTTATAAGAAGCATACCAACTTAGGAGGCTTAGAAGGGGTGTGAGGACTAGATGAGGGAATACTATTATCCATTTGATGAGACATAAGCAGAGAAGTGTTAATAACTGACTTGGACTGTAAGGCGGGACTAGAGATAACCTTGGATAGAGGGGCTTGCGAAGGAGAGAAGACCTTTTTTCCTAATGGGGTAGTCTCCGATCAAATGAACCTCTTGTCAAAGGAAAAAATAGGCATTAGGTTTATTTAGATAAACTATTGGTTGATCAATTTTAAAACCAAGGCCATATAATTTAATATAGTTTGGTAGAGGTTTGTTCAAATCTACTTCTACACAAACTCTCAGATGAACTCTTAGACTAGAAAACTTATCAGAACTTTTTTTGCACCAAATAAATTTACCCAATTGTGCCACAATGTCCTTAAGATATGAATTGAAAACTAAATTGAAAAAGGGAAATTCCAACCACATTGGGTAACAAGAGCGAGAAGGTCCTTCAAGGTGGAAGTCAAATGTCTAGGCTCTTACATGTCACTGTTGTTGAATTTAACAAAAGGTAAAAAAATCACCTGTAGGAGGGGATTATGGGTAAGGCACTAATTGAAAAATTCATGGTTTTGTTTACCTATTTATATTTATCAAATAGCCTCTATTGTTGGATTGCAAGCTCTATCACTTAGATTTAAAACATTAGGGGAATTTAGTAATTTTCATTTTAGTTGAGTAAAATTAAATTATAAAGAGAGAAGGTAGTTGCAAATACGGTAAAGAAATGGTATTATCTATATATATATATATAATATATATATATATAGTAGTCAGTCAAATCTTTCATAGTTTCATTGGTATGATAAAAAAAAAAATTGGTTAAATAAATTAGGTATTTTAATCTCTCTTTAATAGGAAATTTGTAATGCAATTTTTTCCAAACAATAATTTGAGCATTAGAATAAGCTTTGAACTTTTATATTTGAGTATTCAACTTGGCTCAATATTTATGACTAAAGTTACATTTTTAGTTAATATTGAAATAGGGAACACATGATATTTTGGAAAGAAGATTCTGATACATTTATTTTATGAAAAATGATGAGAAGTATTGGAAAGGAAATCAATGCCAATCTTCAAAGAAAATACAAGATCTTGAGAAGCACAATTTTATAGTTGATTATATAGAACCAAAGATTGCACACAATGAAGATATTACTTGAAATTATATACAACTCAAATTTTTATTTGATAGCTAATAAAGAAGACCATTACAAAGAAGGGAAGTTCAACAAATCACTTAATTTCAACTCTCATAGTCCTACTCTCTTCTTTAATGCCTCAAAGTTTCCAATTATCAAAGGGGTACAATTGATTCAACTTTCTATGAGGTTGAATAAGATAGATGAAGCTAAATTGAATGCACAAGGATGCTACTTGTATCATGCATGTATATTTTTTATGGTGGTTTATTTTGGGTAGATATATGAGGGCCTTCTCCATTATCTAATGTACCCATATGTAAACCTAAGAAAGATTTTATTTTCTTATCTAAAATAAAATTTTCCTATAACTATGTGTTGATAAGTGACTAAAAAGGTTAACTTATGGTCACACATGTTGATATGAATATTTTCCTATGTATTCAAAACATCATTGCAACTTAATTGTTATATATGTATGAATATATCTTGTTCTTGTGATTGATCCTTGAGGAAATTTTTAGACTTGTGTATGACATAGGTTGTTCTAAGGTGTCAAAAAATGAATGTAAAGTTGCAAGAGTTAATAATATGTGTTCTAGATTAGAAGAAGATAAAATTTCAAGCAATTTCTTGTTTGTATGTGAGTGTCTCTATAGCAAGATATATTGTATTTCAAGGAATCCTTTGAAACTAGTTGCTAGTTTCCATTTACCACTTGCTAGCATAATTGTAATAAGACTAGGTGAATTTATGGCAACATCCTAAAGTATCACAAACCTCTTCATGATATTATTTTTGTGTTGTATGTGAGGTGTTACTAGCTTTATGTCCACTTAAAGATGTCCATAATAATTTTGTTTGTATATATTTGCAAGCTTATTCCCATTATAATTTGTAGGCAAGTATTCATCTCTCTTTATAGAGCTATGTATTAGTTACCTAGTGGAGTAGGCATCATTCTAATTGGTCCTTGAGACCAAACATATCTTATTAATATCAACTCTCTCTTAATAGTTTAGGAGTAGTGTTTTGTGTTTCTATATTTACATAATCAATTAGTGCTTGGGTATGTGCAGATCATGATGGGCCAAAAGTGGCTATATGATGGGTATGTTTAGGTATGTGGTTGATGACTTTTTTCTTACTAAAATTCATGAAACAAAAGGGTTTTTAAAGGATATTCTCAAATTTTCACCAATATAAATTATGCTATACTTTTAATTTAATAAATAATTATTATTCATTTTCTATTTCAAGTATGACTAAAGTCCCGATTGATAGGATGATTGAAAAAAATCTATAGCTTTCAAACAGTATCACATTTTTTGAATATAAAATATGTGTCACATTCTATGCTTTGCATACTATATAGGATTTAAACAATAATATTTGAATTTCATGAAGTTTTTACCAAGTTAAGGTGGTTAGACATACAAGTTTTTATAGTTTTTAAAAATTGTAATAAAAAATTCATAATTAATTATTCACTTCAAAAAAATACAAAAAATATTCATCACATCTAGACATGAGTCCTCTACTTATATATAAAATATTATAAAAAAATATTATCATTTTATTGTGGTTAGGGTGGATAGACACCTTATTCTTATTTTTCCTAAAATTTAAGTACTACTACATTGAAATTTCAAATTTTCACCAAATAGATTTTTATTTTTAAATAAACCTAGTAGTTTAGAAACTACATTCAATTTTCTACAGATTCTATTCTTACATATTTTTGAAATAATATAGATAACTTATTCAAATTTTTAGGTCAAGTTGCCTAACTCGATTTTTTGAATTTGTTGCCACTTAAGGGCCTGCTTTTTCCATGATGATCTTGCACATACCTGCTTCCTTATACTATATATTTTGTAGTCTATTAATATAACTTATATATCATAGTGTATATCTCTCTTGTATATGTCAATATGTATAGTTAAGGGGATTCAATTATAGGGTATACAAGTGAACTAGCATATAGTGCGCATACAAAAATTAGTATTATCTTCTCATTGATGATCTTGTAAGTCTATTTGTAGCAAGTATTGAAATGAATTTAGTGATAATCTTAGGGATTCATAATACCTTGGCATAGCTGTAAAGACCTTGTGTCTAATTGTTCATTTATTTTTAGTTTTCCTATTATGAAGACCTTAGAGAATAGCCCCTGACTTAGTAGATACCTAGAGATGAATGTGAGTATGCACTCACAAGAATTGACTCACTTATGCCACACTTTGATCATATGTACAACACTTTAGCCCATTATGACCTTCCCCAACCTTGGATTTTGTGATTTTCTTTAGGATTTGTGGAGATACATGTTGAAGAGCCACACAAGCTTAATAAAGTTAAGGAATACATGTTATTTCAATATATGGTTACTAATATGAGTTTCACATAAATTTTGATAATGAAATTTAAAGTTTATTTCTGGATGAATTACTTACACTCATCAATGAATATATTTTTTGCATGTTTCATCATTAATTCTTAAATTTGTGTGCTACTATATACAAATGTGAGGATTTTTTTATTGGAAAATGGTTTCTTACATCGTTATGTTTATGGAGCTTATCCTCATTCCCATAAGTTAAAAAGAATGTCATAAGTGAAAGATGGGGTAATAAGGACACATCTAATTTGAGAATCATCATATATACATCAAATAAAAGAGATTAAGAAATCTCACAATATTGAAGAAGCCTTTCAATGTTACAAATTAAAATAATTTTTGGAAAAAAGGAAACCTTGTCACTTACCTTTAGTTAAGAAAATGATATACATAGAAACTTGTACCACATAAATATAAATATTTATATGCTTATCTTTGCATAGATGGTCATTATATGGATAGACACTTTGCACTTAGATTGACCTTAGACCCAAGTTAACCATTATAAATTAACCAATGTTCACACATTATCCATCTCTCAAATCATAAGTATACCTTAGAATCAAATTTATGGTTGTGCATACATGTATTAGGTTACTTTTGTGATGCAAATTTGATGGTTGTACTCAAAATTCAAATTATTTCCCAAGTCCAAGCCATGTACCTTCAAACTATCTCAAAAATTATTTACTGATATATATTAGGCTTTGATATAAGGAGAACTATCTAGAATTCACCCATTAATAAGCTGACCTCACTTCATCTTACCATCATAAAGGAACACTCATCAATCATTATTTGTCCCTCCACACTAGCACATGGTTAGTCTTCAACTAGATCACTACAATATTAATTTCATTGCATATCATCTTACATCAAATCTCAAGTATTAATAATCTAATATCATTGAATTTGTCTTGGTAAAAAAACATTATTTTTCATTATTATTAGTCATCATAATAAATATTTTCACTCTTTATTTTAATTTTTTTTTAATATAATTTATTATAATCTAAATTTAAATAAAATACATTATAATAGTAAATATAACCATTAAACTAAAATTTAAGTAAAACATTTCATTTACAAAGATGTTTAGGTAGCACACCTACTCAATAGTTATATGCATCCATATCTCAACATGTGTTTGGGTTTTATATCCTTGACCATTGGAAAGATATAAAGTATTGACTATAACAAGGATATAAGGAATGTAATGAATGATTATTGATATAATGAATATAAAAAACTATGAGTTCTGATCTATCATGTATGTGTATAATATTTTATTCGTATTTACAACTAATCTTAGATTCAAAATATCTTCTTATGTCACCTCAATAGGGCCAACTTTAGGGTTACAAACTATAACTAGTAGGGTTCTTTTGGGTATAGAATTCTGGTTTGTATCTCTCAGATTTCTTGCTAACATGGATGACTTACTTACACTCATCAAAGAATATATTGTTTGCATTTTTTATCATTAATTCTTGAATTTATGCACTACTATATACAAATGTGAGAATTTTTATTTGAAAATGGTTTCTTACATGTTATGAAACGTATCCTCATTCCCATAAGTTAAAATCAATGACATATATCAAAGATGGGGTAATGAGGATATATATAATTTGAGAATCATCATGTATACATCAAAGAAAATAGATTACTTGAGAATTCACAATACTGAAGAAGCCTTTGTATGTTACAAATTAAAATAATTTTGGGAAAAAAAGAGACCATGTCACTTGCCTCTAGTTAAGAAAATGGTATATATAGACACTTGAACCACATAAAGATAAATGTTTATATGTTTATCTTTGCATAAATGGACATCGTATGGATTGGATAGACACTTTACACTCACATTGACCTTAGACCCAAGTTAACCATAAGATCTTAACCAATGTTCACACATTATCCATCTCTCAAATCATCAAGTATGTCTTAGGATCTAATTTATGGTTGCATACATGTATTAGGTTAGTTTTGAGATGCAAATTTGATAGTTTTATTGAAAATTTAAATTATCATTGAAGTCCAATCCAACCACCTTCAAACTATATCAAAAGCTATTTATTGAAATATTAGTGTTTGATATAAGGAGAAGTATCTAGAATGCACCCATAAATAAGATGACCTCACTCCATCTTACTATCATAAAGGAGCACTCATAGATCACTATTTATCCTTCCACATTAGCTCTTAAACTAGCATATGGTTAAATCTTAGCTCTTCAACTAGATCGCTACAATATTTGTTGCATTGTGTAGTCATCTACAACAAATCTCAAGTATTAATCATTTAATGTCACTAGATTCATCTCGATAAAAAATATTATTTCACATTATTGTTAATCATCATAATAAATATTTTCACTCTTTCATTTTTAAAATTTAAAATTTAAAATTTCATACTATAATTTATTATAATCTAAAATTTAAATAAAGTACATTATAGTATTAAACATAAATTTAAGTAAAAAATTTCATTTATAGAGATGTTTAGCACATTTAATTAATTGTTATATACATCCATATCTCAACATGTGTTTAGGCTATATATCATTTTTTTTTATTGAAGAAGCAAAAAGGATAATGCAGATTTACAAATTACATACACATTGCTGCAACAATAGCTACAAATATATCAAGAAACCAAAATGTAACCAAAAGTAGAAATGAGACTAACATGATACAAGAACTAGAATTATCAACACAACATAAAATCTGAAATCAAATAGCCTCCTTAATGAAATATGATTTACTCTCCAACATATATGGTGTCCTCATCATATCCAAATTCATCTACAAGATTATTAAGCTTAAAGCCTTGGAAATATTAGCTACAACCCCTATAAATATGTCTAGTCCAATATTCTTGGCAAAAAATCCAACACCTAGCCAATCTGGCCAACCACCTAGAGCCACTCTCCTATTACTTTAGATTCCTTTAATAATAGAAGGAGCATTGCATATTAATGAAGAAGTTCTTAACTTGTATATGTTGTTGGAATCAACATCAAGAGCATAATCCTTAGTTGTACAACAACTTGTTGAGCTAGAAAAAAATGAATTAGAAGATGATCAATGAGAACAATAGTATATTTTCCTGTTATGTAATGCATCCATTCATTTACCACTAAAACTAAGGAATACAACTCCTTATTAAATGAAAATCCCCCTACATATTTGAAACAATACTTATTGGAGCATTATGGCTACTCACCACATGACAAAAATACACCTCTAAAGATTAAAAAAATCACTCTGCCAATAACTCCTGAACTTCTGAAAAGCTAGCACTAAAGCATCCCCTTAGAAAATTAATTTTAGAAAGCCCAGAAGCACTCTATGAACACCTTCTAAAGTTGATTCCTAGTCAACCTTCATAGTGCACTAATCATCCATGGTAAAAAATACTATGCATCTGAAGTATGATTTTCTTTTCAAAAGAGATATTGGCCCATACATTTGGTAAGATCTCAAGATGAAGGGAAAAATTGGCATAAATCATTTGGAATTCAATGTGGAATGGGTGGATGGTGATCGAAAAAACAACAAGACAATGCATTTTCCAAATGAAATTTAAAATCACATGCCTACAAGTGTCAAAGCTTGTATCAAGGGATTTAGAGGCACCAAGGAGAGTATTTTTCCAAGACCATTTTTTAGGGAATAAGGTAGACAATGAGGTGAAGAGCAAGTGCCAAAGTTTACAGGCGTGAGAGAAAAACCAAAAGGCATGCTTTATGGATTCAATTTTAGCACAAAAGGGACAAGTAGGAAGAGGAGAAAAAAAATTAAGATTACTAATGGGAAGCTTAACATGGAAGATTTTCCAAGCGAGGAGCTAAGACTGAGCGTTAGCTTTGGACTTTCAAATTTGAAAGTTGAGTTTGTTCCACTTGGACCTTAAAAAGGTACAATTCCACTTCTCATTAAGATATGGTGATCGAGGGGAGGAGGCATTTAAAGATGGATTTAAGAGGAAAAAAGAGGATGTTATGATTATTAGGCCATCTCTAATCATTCAAGAAGTTAGCATGACAGTCCAAGGATAATAAGCTACATAGTTCAGGTGTAACCAACTGTTGAATTTCCTAAATTGGCTACTTGTCGGAGGATGAGAGGTGGAACTGGGAGTTAAGAGTACATGTTATGCTTTCCCCTAGAAGGTGGAGGGGTCCCATAAATCTCTAAAGCTGCAAATTCCTTTTTTTGAAAAGACACTTACTTTTGAGAATTTTAATAGTACCTAATGGGCTACCATTTTGCTACACCAAGTGATTCCACCAAATAGAAGAGTAAGGAAAGCTAAGGCCATGGATTAGAGATTTATCAAACAAAATGAGATATTTTGATGTGATTTTCAAAGCTTTCCAGATCAAATTGAATGGAGTAGATCCATGCAATTTGAAAAACTGAGCTAAACTTTTTTTTTCCTTCCAATTAATAACACTCCAAGGTTACCCAGCTAAGGAAGATTGAATTTGATATAACACCAAATTCTTCCAAGGGGAATCACCCTCCAAATATTTGATTATCCATTTGGAAGTAAGACAAATTCCTTGTTTGTAAGGATCAAAGATACCCAATCCTCCGTTGTCTCTAGGTTGGATGCAATGCTACCAAGACAAAGAAGGAAACCCCTTTTTATTTCCCCATTTGGCCCATAAAAGGTCCCTAATAAGTTGGGTTAATTGGCTGTAGCAGGTTTTGGAAGGCAACCAACATGATGATATGTAAACATGACTAGCAAGTCAAATTTTGTTTGCCCCTTTAATCCAACTAGCCATGGATAAAAATATATTAGTCTAGCTCAAGACCTTATTTTGAATTTAATCATAAACCAATTCCACATGCCTTTGAGGGAAACACTCACACCGAAGGAGAGTTCCTAGATATTAGGTTATTGAACCATGATTTATTTGTTTCCATTCAGAAGGAATTCAAGGAGGATGGGGGTTTGGACAAATCATTATAAATTCAATCTTGTGCATAGCCAATTTAGACCCTGAAATGATACAAAATAGGTCCAAGGTATCAATGGTATTATTCACCTCCTCTGTAGTGTTTTGGATAAAAAGAATACTATCATCCACAAAATGTGAGTTGAGAGCTGTAACACTATTTGGTGAGGAAATCCCATGGATAAGATGATTGTTCTTAGCATGAAGGAGTAAATAGCCAGGAGCATCAACAACAATGATTTAAAAAGGGGAGCAAGCGGGCAGCCTTGGTGAATAGATATTTGCAAAGGGAATTGGGAGGAAAGTGAACCATTAATAGCTACCCTTGCATTAACATCAATGAATAACATTTTGATGTGCTCATGAATTTTAGGACCAAACCCAAGCCATTTCATCATGTTAAGGATGAAGGGAAACCTAATGCAATCACAAGATTTTTCAAAATCCAATTTAATAATGAGAACATCCTAGAAAGTTTGTTGAGCTCATTCAGTAGTCTCCTAGGCTAGCACAATATTGTCAAGGATAAATCTTCCTCCTAAGAACCCTATTTTCTCTAAACGCACTATCATTTGGGTAATGGATTTTATTCTATGAGACAAAGCCTTAGCTATGATTTTATAGGACATGTTAAGCAAAGTAATGGGGTGCCAACCAGCCACGGTGTCTTCCTCTTTGCCTTTAAGAATGAGCTTGATTAGACCCTAGTTAATAAAGGGTCCCAAAGAACCAGTTTCAATACATTCAAGATACAGATAATAAAAGTTCACAAATGTAAGGCCACATGCATTTGTAGAATTACTGGGCTCTTCTCATTAGCCATGTTTTCAAGGGCTTCATCAAATTCTTCCATGGAGAGAGCTTTATCAATTTAGTTGTTGTAATCATCATCAATTTTAAGAGGAATACAATCAACTACACTCTCTTCAACAATGGGAATTAGGGGGTCATCTATTTTTTCATCAATTAAAAACTATTTATAATGCTCCACAAAGGTTTTCATGATGTCAAAATGATTGTTTCAAAGGCCCCCATCAACAAATTTTATGATATAAATTTGCTCTCTTTTTTGTTTATGTTTCAAAAATTAGAAGAATAATTTTGAACCTCGGTCACCATCCTTGATCCATTAGAGATGAGATCACACCTATGCACACTTATCTTTGTACACAACCAATTTTCTAATTTGATGCTCAGTATTTGTGATTGTTGGATTGAAAGGTCATAGGGGTTGTTGGAAAGCAGAGACTAACCATTAACAAGTTTCCTTTGGAGGATTTTTTTAAGTCTTCTTCATTTAACAACTCTTTGACCATAATCACAAAGAAAGGAGGTACATCGAGCAATATCTCTTTCCCACCAACTAATCCACCTATCTTTTTGGGGCTTTGGCTCCTTATTCCAAGTGGCTAAAAAACCATCAATGGAATCTTGTTGTTGGAGATGAGTCACGTTGAGATTAAGGGGTAGAGTGGTAAAGATAGGGAGGTGATCTGAAAGGGTGGCTATGAAGTCAAGCTAGACAAGCAGACCCAAAGGGAAGGAAAAATACAATAGTTGGGAGAGA
>VDFB02087375.1:20715-36660 GCA_007258455.2 Sequoia sempervirens | reverse complement strand
TTCCATCGGGGGAAGAGGACATGACTAAATATATACGCTGCAGTTGCTTATTTCATGGTGGTGAGTTAAATAATTTCAGTGTTAATGGCTACTGTGCAGCTAAATAAAAATCAGAGTATATATGTGCTGAGAAAAGGTGAAGTTTGGTGTGTTCGTGGATCATTGTAGCATACACTGCTTTTAACAGTTTTGAAAAGTGTTTCAGAGGTGCCGGTATGTCAATTTCATTGTGAGAACTGTGTATTCAAAACAGTGATTCTTCTTCATTGCTAAATAATATCATCTGCTGCAGTTTCTTGAGTAACTTGCTCACTGCTTTGAAGTTTTAACTTTTTATAGTTTTGTGTTGATCAGAAAGGGAATATCAGAATATGAAGTTGGGTGTATGAGCAAAAGGTTTTCAGTGCTTGAACAGTGTTTTGAATCAAGAATTTTGTAAGTCTGAAGTTGGTGCTTCGGGAGAGTTGGTGCTTCAGTTGTTCCGGAGTTGGTGCTTCGGGAGAGTTGGTGCTCTCAGTGGGTTAGTGCTCACTTGTGTAACTGGGTTGGTGCCTTTTGAAGATAATAAAAACAATATCTTGCCATGCATTTTTACCCAAAAAGGTTTTCCATGTAATCTCGGTGTTCATGGTGTTTATCTTGTTCATGAATATTCTGAATGGTTTGTTTTCTGTTTCATGAGGTTTTCAGTTTTAAAGTTTTTGAAATACTGATTCACCCCGTCCTACCCCCCTCTCAGTATTTCCTATGTGCTCTTCAAAAATTGGGAGTTAAACGATATATATATATATATTTCTGTGGTTTGAGATTAGGGTTTGGGCATCCATATTCAAGGAGGTTTGCAGTTCTCTTGGGCATCAAATACCTGCATATTCAAGGAGCTGTTTAAAGGTTATTATTCATACCCAGGTCGTGGGTTTTCTGGAAGCTGTTGTTGTTAGTGTTGGGCGCCTCTTGACACTTCCATATCAGGAGGTTTCGCGTGACATTGTACAGCTACTATAACTCCAGTGCTTTCTTTTCCATCTGCATACACTCCAAACAGTGGTTTCTGATCCGGGCGCAGCTGTATACCATCATCCCAGGCTCGATATTGTTTGCATGTGTTTATTTCTGAGTCTCTTTTAATCTTCTCATTGATGTTTGCTATACACAGGTCTGTTGAGCATTTCCAAGCATTAAAATGTGGCTGCGATCACCCCAGACTACTGCTGTTGTTTCAGATTCACGAATAGAGTCTTAAATGGGTATTGTCACTAAGTTGTTATGCTTATTAATGTTTGAAACAAGTTCAGATTTGCTGCTGTGTATTATCATCTAATGTCCGAGTCATACTTGTCTTAATCTTGTTAAATATCCATTGTTGATCAGACTGTTAGTGAGTATAAATCTGCCCCTGTTGTAGTGTATTTCTGAGCACAAACAATTGTAATTTGCTCATTATTAATGTCTTATCTGATGCATGCATGAGTCTATTGAGTATATCTGAAAATATCATTTGTATATCAGTCATATGTGAAAGAATAGCATGTGCAAAGTTGAATATCAGTTTTGTATGAGTTCCTTAATTTTAAGCCTTATCATAATACATGCAATGTCAAGAGCCATGTTTGATAAAATGGCACATCTATCAAACTGAAGCAATCGCAAAAACTTTCTACATTCTAGAAGGGTACTTTACATCCCCCCATTATTTCTTCTTTCCCTCATCTTTAACCCTTGCAGGATATTTTCTTGGTGGCTGGATGGTCCAAGGTCTAAGTTGCCGGTTTGGGTAAAGATTTAGATGCGGGTTTGGGTTCAGGTACACCGGTACGGCAATTTTTTTCCCCTAGGGTACGGGTATAGGTACGGGAGTATATATATATATATATAATTTATAAATTATTAAATTATAAACATAATGCCATAGACTAATAAGCATGCTCAAAATTATAATCATATAATCATAATGCCATAATGCCATAGAATATTGAAAGAATGAAATACGCCATATGGTAATACCTCATATAATCATATTCATAATTTGCAAAAAAGTAAACAGTAAATACTCAAGTCTTAAAATGTCATTACACATTGAAAATTCAAATTACAATCAAGACAATATTTAATTCAGTATTCTACTATTCTTCAAATTCGTCTTCATCAAAAGCATCAAGGTCGTGGTCCTCAATTGGTTCAATTTCATTTGAACCACTATCAATTGGATTGCCACTCCCACTAGGTGCATCAGTTGCCTCATTGTCATCAATTGAAGCCAAGGCAAGTTGTGCAACTGTAGCATCTAAATCAAAACACTCAAGGGCGAGATCCCAATTCTTTGACACACCCTCATTGTATTCAGGTTTCTTATGTGATAAGAGACGAAGGTTGGAGTGTACATAGACCAAATCCTCTGCTTTTTTTGCACCCAAACGATTGCGCTTGATTGGGTGGATAGAGTATGTACTCCAATTCCGCTCAGCTGAAGAGGAACTTGCAACCTATTGAGTATGCATACAACATTTAGTAATTAGTATTTAATTTTACTTGCCGATAATAATCATAATATATAGCATAATAGCATCGAATGAAAAACGAAAAAATAAATAAATAAAAAGATTCATACTTGGGAGAGTATTTGAATTGCAAGAGGTTGCAAGTAAATGGAGCCTTGACCATGTAGATACCACCAATCATCAACATCTTTCCTATATCTGTCTAGATGGTAATCCAAGGAATGGTGTTAGATGGTTAGCACAAATAACATTAAATCCAATGAAGTAACGAAGTACAATGGAAATCAAATGAAAACGAAAAGGAAATATATCACCAAGAGTCTCCATCTTCCATGATTGATTTTCGTTACACCTTCTTGCTTGCTGGAAATGTTGCCCTCAGATTTGTACTTTGAGCAATCTAAAATGTATAAGCCCTACAACAAGATTTGAAGGATTTGCTATGCCTATGACTCTTGCCAATGCCTATGTCTAAAACAAATGTCAATATTAATCAAATGCCTAAAACCTAATGCCAATAATGAAATACTACAATTGCCTATGACAATGAAATGTGAAGCTAGGTAAATAACTATAGTAATTACGTAAAAATGTCAAGGTATGAAAAATGAGAAGGAAAGGGAATTTTATAGAAAAGGCCATTTCGAACGGACGGACGAGATAAATTAGTGATGAGACCCTAAAATGAACGATCCAGATTAAACCCGAGAATCCCTAATTAGGGTTAGGGCAAAATCCTTAATCGAACGGTCAGAATAAAAATAGATCGACGGTGGAGAATAAATGAGACAAATGAATTAGAAAATAAAGATTTTCGAAAAATCAAGAAGATAAGATTGCCTGATTTGCAAGATTCGAAAAATCAAAGAGATAAGATCGCCTGATTTGCAAGATTCGAAAAATCAAAGAGATAAGATTCGGACTGAAGATAAGATTTGGAAAATCAAGAATCTGCCCGATTACTTGATTTTTGGAAGATTAATTACTAATTTGAATTAAAATAATTCAAATTATGGATTTCGAGAGATAATAAATAATCTTTTTCAGATTATTTATCAAAAATGACTGACAGTTAGGATTGACATGATATTTTAAATAATTTAATTTATTTAAAATGAGAAGAATATGAAATTAGCAATTAAATAATTAAATTTAATTATTTAATTTAGAAGATAAGACCAATTAATTAAATAAATAAATCAATTTATTTAATTAAGACAGTTAGTGACATATTAAATAAATACATGAAATTCATTTATTTAATAATCAAAGATAATTAAATGGAGAAGGGAAATTAAATAAATTAAGAAATTTATTTAATTAAAGAAAGACTTAGACAGTTAATGACGTATTTAATAAATAAATAGTATTTATTTATTTAATAATCAAGAGGAATGAAAAGGACATGAATTAATTAAACAATTATAAATTATTTAAGTAATAGTCGAATGTGGACCAAGGACATAATTAAATGTCATAATTATGCTAGGGCGAAAGTGGTAAAAAATGAAGCTTGCAGGGCTAGGTTATTTTTAGGTGTCTATATTTTCCTCTCTTTGATATAATGTAGTTTATCTCATTGTGACAAAGAAAAAGTTAAAATACTTGATTAAAATAAGATGAGGAAGAATGGCGAGGAGGGTTATCAAATAACATTTTAAATCCAATGGAAATAGCAATCTGATAAATCTTGGACTAAGTTATCAAACCTCCTTTAGTCATTGTCCTTTTTTGTGAGATTTCTTCCAACTCAAAAGCCTAGTTAGGAAGACTCACTAGTCATTTAGACCTTGTCAACTTGTCATTTCCAACGAAGTCCTTTAGCAGTCCAAATCGTAAACAAAGTTCGAGCTTAGAAGTGCTTAGATAACCTTGTCTTACATTGCATACAAATTGCATACCCTTATTGTCAAAAATTCAAAAACATAGTCTTGCATTGTCATCGTTTATCCAAAAAAAATCCAAAAAACATAGGCTAGTGTCATCCTTGCATTTAGTTGTCATTCTCATCATTCTCATTTGAGAAAATCCCTTTTACAATTGAGACTAGGCTTCAAAGACAACAACGACAAA
This sequence comes from Sequoia sempervirens, assembly GCA_007258455.2. Taxonomy (NCBI): domain Eukaryota; kingdom Viridiplantae; phylum Streptophyta; class Pinopsida; order Cupressales; family Cupressaceae; genus Sequoia; species Sequoia sempervirens. The sequence continues at coordinate 32,089 of VDFB02087375.1, read as the reverse complement.
TGGCAAACTTTGGGCAAGATTCTTATCCCAACATTGACAATAACACTTACGACACGAACAAACATTGGACTTTTTCTGACCTCATTTCACAACATGAACATGCAATCTTCCATGAACATGCCATCTTCATCACAAAACATTTTTGAGCCATTCATAGAAAGAGACCAAAATGGACGAGTATATTTCAAAGACATAGAAGCTGCAAAGAAAAATCCTGATATATTCTCCTTTGTAAAAAAATTAATCTTACGTGACCCTCAAAGGTCTCTAGCCATGCTTTTGGACGAAGGGGCTAAGTTACCACAAGGCTTTGACATAAATACTTTGCCACCTCCATCTGTCTACCCTCACCATCAACAGTCATTTGACACAAATCCTTCCATTAATTCGCAACAAACGTCCACTTATCACCCTTATCCTAACCTTGACAAGGGAAGCCAACTGTCCACTAGTCCATTCCAAACCTCCACATCATATTCTGACCCTTCACCTATCAATCCCGTCCAAGCCTACATCCCTTATCAACTATCTACCAACTCATGTCAAGTCCCCACATCATACCACACCAATCTAGTCGAAGTCTCCATGTCATATCCTTCTCCTTCAATAATTAATCCAGTCCAAGACTCCATGACATATTCAGTCCAAGATCCCATGTCATATCCTAGTCCTTCACATACTAGTCCAGTCCAAGTTCCCACGTCCTATCCTAGTCCTTTGGTCATTAATCCTTTTCAAGTCACCCCCTCACAAGCCACATCTAGTCATGAAAATTCTATCATAGTCCAAAGTAAAATCCCATTTAATAAACTTGAGGATACATGTCAAAATGAAAGCCCAAAGCATAACCTTATAATGTCACCCTCATGTCAAGAACAAGGTAGTCCATCCCATGACCCTATCTTAAACTCCATTCAAAGAGTCCCTCAAGACAATCATGACATCCAAAACACACCTATCCATGACAACCCCATCTTTGAACAAGACCCTACCATTGACCAAGAAGTCCAAATCCATGACAACCTCATTTTTGACCAAGACCCTATTGTTGACCAAGAAGTCCAAAATGATCCACTCGACCTTTACACCATTTATGATCAAATACTTTTCAATCCTATGCAGGCCTCGACTATTGACAGTTTCCAAAATGAGACACTTGCCTCCATGGGACACATAGACGATATTCCTCAAGCACAAGAGTATTCCAATATGGACATATTTGAAAATGATCAAGCTATAGCTGAATTTACTGGATTTTATGACACTAAACATAATGATGGATTTGACATTGATTTGGAAGCACCAACAGAATCATCTGAACTTGACATGTCACATGATCAGACCAAAGATATCAGTCAGGAATATGTCCAACATGAAAATGAAGCTAAGACACTTTATCAACTAGGGTCATCTATCTTTGTCAGAGCAGGCTTTCTTGCAGATGAAAATATTACGAGTGACAGTGTCCATAGACATCATGATGGGTTAGCATCTTGCTTTCAAAACAATAAATACCCCATCGCAAATAGAATCTGTCAAAGCATGCAATATCAAGGCAAAGGACTAGGCATACATGAGCAAGGCATTCTTGAACCAATACAGCTTCAGAAAAATTATAGACATCAAGGTCTTGGCTATTCCTTAGATAGCAAATCAAACGATGTCAGTGGTACCTCCTCGATACTGGGGGCAACCTTGTCAGATACAAATGTCAAAATGGAATCCATGAGTGAACCTTGTCATAAGATTGCTGCCAACACCCCCTCCACCCACACCATGAACCATCATTCCATCATAAATAAACCTTCCCTTTGGGACCAACAAAAACAAAAGTCTTACAAATCAAAAGATCAAAATCAAATGTCAAAGGCCATTGAATTAAACGAAAGGAAAAGTGGACAAATGAAATTAAAATGGATCACAAAGAAAGATGGATCGAACAAAGACACCAAGTCAAATACAAAAGTCAATCACAATGTGGAGCCACAAGACAAGAGGACTCCCACATATAACACATGTCCACCTCCTTCAAAATGGTCATCAATCAAGGCATATAAAAGTGTTGGTTCCAAACACCATCCCTCCAAAAATGTCATACACCATCGAGTTTGGAAAATAAAATTCATTCATCCAAATGTCAAACAACCTTTCCACATCTACCATCATCTGTCATAATCCTACATCTCGCCTAAAGTCCAAAAATTCCATGTCACAAATCTATCACATCATGGCAGCAACTCTTTACCGCAAGGACTCTCATGGCACTCTATTGCGATGTGCGTATTTTGATAAGGCCAACTCTAGTATCAGAAATGATCACAATGAATTTGATCAGTTGTATACAAGTGCTATGATCCTGACAAGACAACTCCTTCAACAAGGTCATTATTGGCATATCATGGCACCCGATCTCTACATCGGCCGCGATCAATGGATTGAGCTTGATGGAGTGGTTATGCAAGCATCGGGCTATCCACAAAATTAGAAATACAAAAAATCAAAATCAAAAATGCGTCACCACAGTGAAAGCACGGCAAGCGAGGGCATCTTGAGTGACGCAAAATCAAAAAGTCAAGAAAATAGTAAAGAGAAAATTTCATTCAATGGTGAAAACCTGGCAAACAGGGGCCCTGGATAAGTACCATGATGAAAACCTGGCAAATAGGCATCATGTGTAAAATCGTCTATGTGGACTTTTATACTTGGGGGCAAGTCGTCTCATCTCCTAGGCCTTCCTCTTGACATTGACATCAACCATTTGATCCATATGTTTCGTTGCTTTTTCCACCTACCTTGGTCTTGACATGGCCGGCACATAAATCATGCTTTGGGAAAACTCTTGACATGTCTATCCTTGACCGCTACCGCGATTCATGAAACATCCGGTCGTGCTTGTCATAGTCTTATTATCCTTATATGACATAGTCCTTGAAAACCATATGACATTCCCTTAGTCTCATGTCTCCCATCCTTTACCAAGGCCACCTTTTGTCCTTTTATGCTTGTCACCTATCTTGGCTTTCCCTTGTCAAACGGTCTAAGGATAATCATCATCCCATCTAGTCCTAACCAAGTCATTCCAAATGCAACGAGTCTAGTCCATACAAGCACATTATCCAAAATTTTACTTGACTGCGTTCCTGGCCCAGCTGTAGACCTCCATACTTTTGTCACATTATCGTCATCATCCTCACGTTGTTTCGGGATGCGTCCTTCCCACGTCAAACAACGTTGTCATCACCTATCAATTGGTATTCAGCTTGACTAGGGGCACAATCATGTTTGTCCTTGGATTCTCATGTGTAGGCATCAATCATATGCATTTGTCACGATCCTCTTAAATGTTAAAATCCAAAAAAAAAAAACATGGAAAAAAGTCCTAAATAAAGACAAAAACATCATAAAATGTCCTGAAAAAAAGACAAAAACATCATAAAATGTCCTGAAGAAAGACCAAAAACATCATAAAATGTCCTAAAAAGACCAAAAATATCATAAAATGTCTAAAGAAGACAAAAAAATCATAAGCGTCACGAGAAGAAAACACAAAATATCCAAATCAATGTCAAAATCCTAAAAAATGGAGTCAAAGTCGATCATGTCCCGGTCAGTCCATGTCATTGTTGAACTCGTTGTCTGCGCATTTGCTTTCGTGAAGCCAAGACTCATACTTGAGTCAAGAGACGATGGAGTCGGAGTCCTTTAGGTTTGTCAAAATAAAAATCATGGCGAAATCTTTGCTCATCAAGACAAAGTCATTGGGCATGTCGAACTACGAGGTCTCTGAGTGTATGACATAGGCAAGGCCATCTATTGATGAGCCCCCGAGGCCGCACTAGGTCAGTCCATTAGGGTTCATGGCACTACACTAGCACACATGTCAAAAGTCTTCAATCAATTTCCACATAGGGAAATCTCCTGAACCAAAGTAAAACAATCATTTATTCAGCATGGAAATCTCATCGGCATATAGTCAAACACAAGTCAAACTTAGTCAAAAACAAGTCAAATCATCATAAGCAAGTCAAACTATCAAAATTCAGTTAGTCTTCAGATGAGTCCTTCTAAACGATAACCTCTGTCATTTACGCCTTAGGATGTGTCCTTCCTAGGCGTCGTCATCGTCATTCGACATTTTGAGTGATCCTCTTGACACCTAAAGATCACTCTTCGTGACATCAGTATTCTTTAGATGTGTCCTTCTGAAGAACCAACTCTGTCATTTATGCCTTAGGATGTGTCCTTCCTAGGCATTGTCATTATTCTGAGGGACCCCTAATGACCATTAGGGATCGAATCCTCTCGACATCGGCATTATTCAGGATGTGTCCTTCCTGAATTTACCAAGTCTTGGCATTTTCCAAGATCAATCAAAACTTTAAACATTTTTGACATCTTCACATCATCGAACATGGCATCTTGACATCAGAACAATGGATATCCAAATGCACTTGGAAAACACTTGGCAATTGTCTTTTGATCTTTTATCATGTTATTAGTTTTTCAGCGAGATCCCACTAAGCAGGATTTAGAGAAGCAGCGACGTAGCATGACAATTGACACGCATGACTACTAGCTTCTCAGCGAGGTCCTGATTATGGGATTTAGAAAAGCAATGACATATCATGATAGGGACTTTATTTTTGTATTTTGGCAATCATGTCACTAGTTTCTCAAGGATGTCCTGGAAACAGGATTTAGAGAAGCAGCGACGTTTCATGATTTGTCCTTGTCTTTTTCTGCTTGTGGTTGATTATGACAACAAGACTGGGGCAATCACGCTCATAGTAGGAGTCATGATCATCCTTGTCTATGACTATTTGTCTTACGTGATGGTACAACCTTGCACACCTTGATCTATGTCATATCATGGTGTTTCTTGGCCATCACAACAATCTGCCCAATGACGATTAAGAGCAATAAATATTAAAGTCCTATGGCAATGTTTTGAAGGATTTGGTCTAGGAACTAACATGCATCTTCTTTAGTCTTGCCATCTTCTCTGTCTCATCTCATATAGGAATTGCATCCATATCATCATCCATATCTTTTGCACTAACATTTCTTTGTCTCTTCATATTCTAGTCTTCTCGTCAATTTCGAGAGCACACCCATGTTCTTTGAACCTGTCTGTCCTCTCGAGGGGGCATACCATAACCCTCCTCGTCATTCTTCCTCATCTTATTTTGCACTAGGGCATTTTTGACTTCTTTTTCTTTGTCACAACGTGACAAGCGACATTATGACAAAGAGGGGCAAAATGTAGACACCTAAAAATGACCTAGGCCTGCAAGCTTCATTTTTACCACTTTCGTCCTAGCATAAGTAAGACATTTAATTATGTCCTTGGTCCACATTCGACTATTGATTAAATAATTCATAATTATTTAATTAATTCATGTCTTTGTTTTCTTCGTGATTATTAAATAAATAAATTTTATTTATTTATTAAATACGTCATTAACTATCTAAGTATCCCTTTAATTAAATAAATTTCTTAATTTATTTAATTTCCCTTTCTGCATTTAATTATCCTTGATTATTAAATAAATAAATTTTATTTATTTATTTAATACGTCACTAATTGTCTTAATTAAATAAATTGATTAATTTATTTAATTAATTGGTCTTATCTCCTAAATTAAATAATTAAATTTAATTATTTAATTGCTAATTAATATTCTTCCCATTTTAAATAAATAAAATTATTTAAAATGTCATGTCAATCCTAACTGTCAGTCCTTTTTGATAAATAATCTGAAAAAGATTATTTATTATCTCTTGAAATCCATAATTTGAATTATTTTAATTCAAATTAGTAATTAATCTTCCAAAAATCAAGTAATCGGGCAGATTCTTGATTTTCCAAATCTTATCTTCAGTCTGAATCTTATCTCTTTGATTTTTCGAATCTTGCAAATCAGGTAATCTTATCTTCTTGATTTTTTGAAAATCTTCATTATCTAATTAATTTCCTCATTTATTCTCCACCGTTGATCCGATTTTATTCTGACCATTTGATTAAGGATTTTTCCCTAACCCTAATTAGGGATTCTCAGGTTTAATCTGGATCGTTCATTTTAGGGTCTCATCACCAATTTATCTCGTCCGTCCGTTCGAAATGGCCTTTTCTATAAAATGCCCTTTTCTTCTCATTTTTCATATCTTGACATTTTACGTAATTACTATAGGCATTTATTTACTCTCACTTATTCATTGTCATAGGCATTTGATTAATATTGGCATTTATTCTAGGCATAGGCATTGACTTTTAGACATTGGCAATAGTCATAGGCATATCAAATCCTTCGAATCTTGTTGTAGGGCTTAGGCATTTTAGATTGCTCAAAGTATAAATCTGAGGACAACATTATCCAGCAAGCAAGAAGGTGTAACGAAGATCAATCATGGAAGATGGAGACTCTTGGTGATATATTTCCTTTTCGTTTTCATTTGATTTCCATTGTACTTCGTTATATCATTGGATTTTTATGTTATTTGATCTAACCATTTAACAATCTGATTTTCCCTTGATTCACGGAGGGATATCATGAACCTCCATTCCAACGTCCATCACCTCTGGCTCCTCCCGCTCATCCTCCCCCTCCACCCCCGTCTCATCCACATCAATCACCACTGGGGCTCTCCTCCTCCTCCCTGTCATCCTCTCTTTCTCTCCTGAGGCCTCGACCTCATCCTGTCTTTGCCTCTGCTGGCCTCCTATGGCTGCGCTAGCCTCCTATCTCCTCTCCCTTTGTGCCTCCTATCCCCTATCCTGCTAGTCTGTGGCCCTGGCCTCATCCCCTCCCCCCTCTGCTTCATCCCCTCCTCAGACTCTTCACCGCTGTCTCCTCCAACTGGCCACCCTCGTTGGCTTCCCTGCTACTCCAGTCACCCCCTTTCCTCCTCTTTTTTGTCCTCCTCTCTACTATCCCCTTGGACGTTGTCTCCTCTCGACTGCCAATCGTCACTCATCCTCTGATCCAAACCCTAATGCCTCCTCAATTGGCACCACTAGAGTAATTTGTCAAGGCTAATGTCGGTGAAACCACTTGTCATATGGATCTGTCATCCCTACATCTCTTAGCCGAACTCCCCTACCTAGATACGACACTAACTGCAGTGTCTCACACTCCTCCCTCATAGACTAAGGCTCAATCGCCTCTCCCCATGGCCGCTCTCGTGAAATCTGTCAGAACATCTCTTGACCTTGCAGAATATCCTGCCTCACCCCAAACGGCCTCATCACCCGATCTAGTCTGTGTGACTCAATAATGAGTGGATCTCTCCTGATAAGATAACTATGGGTGCAGAAATACTCCGTGTGTCTAGCTTCCTCATCCCTCCATCCCTTGAACTACCGCAGCATGTATGGTCACCACACTATCGTCTCCTCCGGCAACTCATCAAATAGTCTCCTCCATGCATCCAAGTCTCTGAATCCCTCATAGCGTAGTATCGCCCCAGCCTTCATCCCCCACCCCCAGGCTACTGGTGCTTTGTCATCCTCCTCTCCTCTTACCACAACCGGCCTGGCAATCCTGATATGCTCCTAGGCCCATACCTATAGCAATGTGACGTGTGTCACACTCAATACCTCTCGATATCATATCACATGCATATCCCTATACAATTGTGCTAACAGACAGGTCCCCCATGCAAACTACCCCTCTCGGCCCTCAATAATGTGTCAAATCACCTCCACAAACCTGAGATGCAAGAACTGACTACTCTTGTCTAGAATCAAGATCCCACTGATCAACCCTTCTAGATATAGTGACAATGTTGGCACCCTATAAGCCAAACATCTGTCCACATCTAGCTGTTGTTGCTAAATCGGTAGCTCATCTCCATCGAACACAACCTACATGGACTCATCCAATGCCTCCCCCTCCACCCTACACTCGCTAACCAGGAGCCATACTATGGGGAGCCTTAGAATCCTCCATACATCCTCTAAGGTCATTGTCATCTCTCCTATCGGCAGATGAAACAATGACATAGTTCAATCTGAGCACTCTATCAACGCTGTCAACATGGCCCTGTGTGCCCTAATAGTCGAGTACAATAGCATATGTAATAGTCATGCCTGCGCTAGTGCATGGCGATCTGCACCATTCATGGTTGCTATACAAACCTCCAACACCTCATACCACCTCTCACACGTCCGCACTTTGTCAAAGTCCTAGATCCATGTCATGCAAACCATGTCAATCATTCTCTCTCATTTCCTCTTTTTTTTTGTTTCCTCCCATCCCTTCCCCCCTTTTTCTTGGTCTTGGGCTCCCTTTCCCATCTTTGCCTGCCCTCTCCTATCTTTTCCTGACCTATCTTTTCCTTTCCCCTGCCCTTGTTGGTCCCCCCTTGTCAAACGGACCCGCTCCTCTCCTTGGGCGGACCCGCCCCTATTTGCAGGTGGATCCACCCCCTTAAGGTGCAGACCCACCCACCTTACAAGGTAGACCCACCCACTAGTAGGTGGACCCACCCCCAAAGGCGGGTGGACCTGCCCACGAGCAGGCAGACCCGCTCGGCCTGGGGCGGACCTGCCTCAGCTGCAGGGCAATCTCGCCTAGCTTGGGGCGAATCCGCCCCAGCCACAGGCGGACCTACCTAGCTTGGGGTGAACCCGTCCCAACCATGGGCAGGCCCGCCTAGGTAGGTTTTCCCTTTCTGGGGCGGGTCCGCCCCTTAGAGGGTGGGTACACCCCTCTACAGGGCCCGACCGCCTTTTACCTGTCCTTTTCCCTTGGGCAAACTCGCCCTATACTGGGACTCACCCATTTGCCCATTAATTTGGTAAACTACCCTTTTTCCCATCGCCTCTAATAGGCAATTCTACCCACGCCTTCGACAACATCTAACTTTCATCAACTACCCATTTTTCTAACCTCCCCACTACCCAAACCCATGTTTTCAAATTTCACTAAAACAAAAAAAGTGCAAAAAATCACGAAGTTGGGTTTGGGTCTAACCTTGCTTGGAATGGCATGCTCACTGTAGTACCGCTGCACCTCATCCACTCGGTGGATAATATCAGTGTCGTAATCATCTCGCATAGTGTCCTCTTGTCATCTCCCTCTCTTCTCCTCCCTCTCTTCCTCAACTGGCAGTTGTTCAAATGAGGAGAGGTAATTCCTAAAATTACCTTATATAACTTTCCCCCCCTTTTTTACCTTTTTAAATAATGGTATTTTTTACCCCTTATTTAAAAAATCTTTTCCTCTAACTAATTCTTTAACCCTCTATCTTCCCGGGGCCGCCATTTGCAAACTATGCATCCGTTTGACTCTATTCAAAAGCCAATCTTCTCAGTTTTTTGTGCTCTTTCCAATGACATATACCACTTTATATTTTTGAGAAGTCGCCCTGGACCCCCTTTCCTTCCTCGTCTGCCCTCTTGAGGGGACATATCCTACCATTCTCCTCCATTCCTCTATCATGGGCCTTCTCTTACGAGACTGGGGCATCCCCTTTCATTTCCCTTCGTTTGGGTAGCTCACACAACCTCTCCCATGTTGTGGCATCTCTTTTATGGTTTATTCCTCTATAGAGTCATTTGCATTTTATTTTCTTCGAAACTCTATTATTCTAATAGCATTTCAAAGAGGGGAAAAATGTAAAAATCCAAATTTGACCACTTCCATATGGTCAAACTCGTCTCCTTATTCATCCCTTTACTCGTCTATTTCATCCTCTTTGTCGATATTAATTAAATCACTCGTTTAATTAATATTTCATTGTTTGTATAAGGTTCCTAAAGTATTTAATTCAATAATTAAATACTTTTACCTTTTACTTCTTTCCTCTCTAAATTAAATAAATACATCACTTTATTTAATTTAGTCATGTGACCTCTTTGAATTTAAGTCAATTTTTAATTCCTCTTTTTCTCTCTCATTGTCACATCCTCCATAACCCTCTTCTAATCCGGATTAATTTAATTAATTATGGATTAGGATGTGCACACATTAATTAAAAAATTAATGTCACATCCTCACATCTTCCAATTTCTCCTCAATCTTTCATTAATCCTCTTAATCATGTGTTTGCACAACCTTAATCAAAGTCATTAGCCACATTTAGCATGCCTTTTTAGTCAACCTTTTCATTTGTCTTTCTTAGCAATAACTCTTTTTCCCATGTGAATTTAAAATTCACATTTATTCCTCCTAGAATCCCCTTTTCTCATGCATCTTCTAGTATCTTTGACTTGTCACATCAAGTCACATGTGGACAAGTGCTTCCCTTTTTGGAACCTTGTTTTGTCCATGAGATTCTTCCAAGCATGTGAATTTTTAATTCATATTTATTTTTCCAACTACTTTCCTCTTCCCCATGGAGATTTTTGAGGAATGCTAAAATTCCTCTCAGGTCACTTTCCAACCATTTGGGAACAAAAACTTTCCTTTCAAGGAAATCTTCTCCTCTCCCAATTGTAACGCCCCGCCACGCAAACCCCATAGGACACAACTACTACATTAGCATAATTTTTTTTTGAAAGAAGAACATCAATTACATTAAACACAATTAAATAATTAAACAAAATTAATATAAACCATATGACAACAACCTAGTCCCATGGGGTAACATGGTGCGCTACTTGAACAAACCCAACTAACTAAAATGATAAAAGAAACCAAACTTAACGAATAAAGGAAGCGTCAATAAACATAACATAAATATAACATGAACATACAACATGAACAAGATAGATAATTAAAACATAAATTTAACATATTACCACATCCAACTTCTGAGTTCAAGGTTACATTCATGGAATATATTTCCACAAATACAACACAAAGTGAAAGAAAAGTTACAATACAAAGGTACTTCCCTTATAACATTGGGGAGGGTATAACATAATACAAGAGTACAATAATGAAGAGTTGATTTCTTTAAAAGCACAATCTTCTCCAGGCAAAGCTCTAACAAATCTGCAACTGTATCTGCGCCACGATCACCACCTGGGGACCCAATGGGTGCATTGCATGTTTCCACCCGACCTTGTGAACCCGAAGGAACACCCCCCTGTGCAATGATTCGATAAGAAAAAACCCTTAGCCACAAAATCAAAGCATAAAGGACTAACTCCACATGACTCAAGACCACATAACCACATAAACAACAACGATAATAAACAACTCCAGAGGCAACAAGAACAAGGGAAAACAAAGGGCATAGTGGGAGAGTGTCATCATATGGCCTTACATGGATTCACCAAACTACCTATCATTAGGAGCCTCCTCCATCTATGGTTAACTAGACATCCTAACTCAAGGTGTCGCCCCATAGGGTGACTCATGCCACTTACCTTTTGTGGGGACAAGGTAGTGACCCTACCAACCAGGTCTTCCCACCCATCCTTAAC